>LIEC01012000.1:0-44921 GCA_001925005.1 Drosera capensis
GCTTTGCAAGCTTTTGCTGAATTTTCTTGATGCTTGCTAAATTATAAGCAACTGATGGGCACTTGACAGCAGACGATTGCTCGATCAATAGCCTTGCCTTCCATTCGGCTTCTGAAGGATAATTAGTGGGTATATATCCAGCTCTGAAATAAACAATTGCTACTGTTTCTCCATTTACAGTAAGTGTTCCATCAGGCAACAGTTCTGCCAGTGCATCGATTTCTCTAGTGTTCTTCTGATAGTTGAAATCCCATGTTTTCCCCTCAGTATGGTCTAATCCAAGGTGACTCCCAAAATGATGAAGTAAATTCCTAACCTTTGAGCTTGCTGACCAAACAGCTGAGACCAGGAAATGAAGATGAGATTGTATTGAATTCGACTTGCAGAAGTCGATTAGTCTGGACATCAAGCATGTATTCAGACCGATGCAAACCCAAGCATATTTCCTATATCTTATTGATCTCTATTTCCAGCAGCACATCACAAAGAGAACAGAATGCGAGCATCACGAGTTGAGCACAGTTCTTGGCGAAGCAGCTCATTTATCCTTATAGTCTAGCAATTATATAGGAAAAGTGATGCTATTGCTTAAGGACTTCAGCGTTTGCTGTGCAGCTTCTCAACATGATTCTGTGCATAGCCTGCAACCATCAAGTTCCACGACTCAACATCCTTCATATCCATTCCATCGAGAACTCTCCTCGCCTCCACCAAACAACCACATTTCCCACATATAGAAACCAACCCATTCCCCAATAAATAGATTTAAATCGAGCCCAACTTTACACACTGTCTCATGAATCCGTGACCCCCAACGACAAATCCTCAGACCGAGAACACGCTTTCAGAACACACGGGTATGTATATGATCAGGAGAAACCCTATCCCTCAACATACCCCCATACACCATAATCGCAACACCATAGCACTGGTGATTCTCATAACTCCTACTCATCACATTATGGAACACCACATTCCTCTCAGGACTTTCATCGAACAGGTGACGGGCAGTGCACAGTTCGCCACAGAAAGCATAGGCCCTCATGAATTTGATGACAAGGGTAGGATTGCCTTTCGACATGACTAAGTTCTGCAGCAACAGTGCCATCCTGCAACGATCGGACCACCTAGGAATCGGCAGCATCAACCACCCATGGTGTCGACAGCGGTGTCTTCGAGGCGAGAACTTTCGGCTAAGCCCGACGAGAGAATCAATGAAACGCTACCGGACAAATCTGCCACCGCGGCTGCTGGACTCTGGAAACTTCAAGCGAGGCGGCGTCGGGAAAACGCCGACGAGGGCAGGGCACCGTTGGCGAGGTCCTCGCCGTGTGGTTCGTGTGGGTTAATCGGCTACTCTAGCGAGAGGCGGCGTGGGCGAGGACGGCGCTGGATCTAATCGGAAAATAGGGACAGGGTGAGGATGAGGCTATTTTCAGCCCTAGGGACGTGCGGCGGCAAAGGCAAGGCGGCTGCGGTCCAGGGTCATTTCGAAGTTTTGAGTTTTCGAATGTGCGCACACAAGGTGTTTGTGAAAATGTCACCCAGAGAAATGATGTGTGTTTCTGGATCAGGTTGTTGCGTAAATGCCTCTGGATCAATCTGGTTTGAGAGGTTGTTGAGATATTTATGAAAGCGGTTGAGACTTTCACGGGATTCTCAAACCAAATCAAACCGATGCAAAAACATCTCAAAATTATCTTCCGAAAATATATTTTCTTTTTAAAAAAAAAATTATCAGGATATTACACAATGGAACCGTGTGCTGTTCAATAAACAACGTTTACTGTTCAGATAAGAACTTTTTAGAATCAATTCATCGGAACAGTAGTTCATAGATCCGACAATGTAAGTAAATCTTAATTCAGAAATCATCAACAGTGATGATACAACCATAAGTTAACACATTATATGAAGAAATGTAGCAGGTAGCGCCAAGTTGCAACTATAATTCATGAGGTTTGCAGATGCCAGACAGCTCTGTTCTAAGCTTCAAGCAGAATTACTAGAATGTAATACATACACCTTACTCAAAGTGGCAATACAACATATTTGAGATTTGAATAACTGGAGCTTACTTTTAATTTCAATCATACATAGTAAGCCCAGTGTTCCACAAAGGCGAACTCCTGGATGCCTGACAGGTACAATATAAAGCATGTATTTTTGACACTAATTTAACTACCACAAGCCAGGCAGTCATCACGATTTGACAATGAGCAGACTACTTGCGCCATCTTTGTATTATCATCGGCATCAGGTTCCGTCATTTTCACTTCCTGCATTAGAGAGATGACGAAGGACAGGGTGAGCATAGATATCAATGGAAAGATCACGACTTGTATATAGGAGGAATTTGGTATCCAGAACTGATTGGATGTATCAAAATTCGCTCTTTACCTCGAGTGTGGAGGTGTCAACGGTAAACTTAATGGCATCAGATGCAGCACGGGACCTTAGATAATACATCCCCGTCTTCAAACCCTTTTGCAACACAAACATGCCAAACAACTGTCAAACAGGAACTCGAGTTTCGACTGATGACATAGAGATAGGCCATGTTCAAAGGTGGGTTACCTTTCTCCAAGCATAGAAGTGCAGAGAAGTGAGCTTTCCGAAATTAGCTTGGTCCATATGGATATTTAAACTTTGGCTTTGATCGATGAAGCAGCCACGATCCGCTGCCATATCTACCAAAGTCCTCTGCTTTATCTCCCAGACGGTCCTAACCAAAGCAAGTCAATCATGGTATCAACAAAAGCGATCAAGTGTTCAACCATCATTTTGTTGATCCAGGAAGCAGAATACACAGGAATATATTGAGATCAATGAGTTTCAAATGATAGGCCATGAGAGCAAAAGGAACTAGTATAAAACAATACTTATAGATATCTCTGAGGTATTGCGGAATCTCCTGAATCTTTTGAATGGAGCCATTATCAGAAACAATCCTGTTCTTGAGAGCAGGAGACCAAAGACCCATCTCCGTCAAGTCATGAAGAAGGTGCTTGTTGACGACAACAAATTCACCGCTGCAAGAGAAATTTCAAGATTAACTGATTAAGATCAATGTTAATCTAATGGCCTTCCTAGTAAAAGACACGTAAAAAATGAAGTTTAAATGAGTGGTAAAGGGCACCTGAGAACTCGACGATTGTACATATTTGAAGTATAAGGCTCGAAGCACTCATTGTTCCCAAGTATCTGGCTAGTTGAAGCCGTGGGCATGGGAGCAACAAGAAGGGAATTCCTAACCCCATTCACTTTGATCATTTTCCTCAAAGCAGACCAATCCCATCGGTCCGAAGGGGTGACTCCCCACATGTCCGGTTGAAGGATTCCCTGCAAAAGTGTTCACAATTGGATCTATTGAGAGGAACAGCATAAGGTTAGGATTTAAATGGAATCGTGAGGAAATTAACTAGACAAAAATAACATGGCATCGTAAGACAATAAGTTCTTGTCTAATATACAAGACGATGCACTCATGCATGACACTATATAGGATCTCAGAGTAACAGTCAAATCAAGAAAGCTTCTTATTCCATAAAACACAGCAATTCCGAGCAAGTACTGCTTTGAATTAATAGTAAACCAGCAATTCCGTGTAAGTACTGCCCAAGGGACAGATCACTGGAACACTTGATACTAACTTCAAAGTCTTAACTTCTTTGAAGATACAATAATATGATAGACAAACACCTTGACTTAAAGCCAAATACATTGCAGCTCGAAAAATCTTCAAAAAGTTCCATTCCATGAATCAGCAAAGAAGCATCAGAAATATACCTGACTAACAGGACTCCCCTGATATGTGTCATAGGGACCTTCTTTTGCAGCCAACTCACAAGAAGCCTTCAGGGCGTGATAATATATTGTCTCAAAAATGTCTTTGTTCAGCTGTTGAGCCTGCATTCAATCAAGCAAAGAATGAGTTCAATACCTATAACAGACCATAAAACAATTCCTTGAGAGAGAGGAAAAAGAGGAAAATGGAGTTCATAGTTCATGAAGCCTCCTGTTGTCAAGGGTTTACTTGGCACAGCAGCCAATATTGTGAAATAATCGAAGGAAAGCTCTTCAAACTTAAGTTACCTCAGGGGAATCAAAAGGCATGCCAAGCAAAATGAAGGCGTCTGCTAGTCCCTGAACACCAATCCCTATAGGACGATGTCGTAGATTTGATCTTCTGGCTGTTTCAACAGGATAGTAGTTGATGTCAATTATCTTGTTCAGATTAGTAGTCACAGTTGTCGTTACCTGCACAATATTAACACCAGAAAAAAACTATCAATGGATGTCACCACAAACAGAAGAAAATAAGTATGAACAATTGATAAGGAATCCAACCTCGGCGAGTTTGTCAAAATCAAAGTAACGGTTCTGTGAACCTCTGCTCCCAACAAGTTTAGAAGGTTGAGATTCTGAAGGTACACCCTATAGGAAACCACACAAAAATCAGTTCCAAAGAAATTGCACCAGCAACTTTCTTGCATGCTTCATATCGGAATTTAACACATTTTCTACATTGAATATCAAAGAGGGAAGAACTGGAAATATAATAGTAGGCTTCACAAAGAAATACCTTCTCTCTAACATATCGTGGAAGAGCAATGGATGCCAAGTTACATACAGCAGTTTCAGTTGGACTGGTGTACTCAATGATCTCAGTGCAGAGGTTAGAAGATTTGATTGTACCAAGATTTTTCTGGTTGCTTTTTCTGTTACAAGAATCCTAAATTTAATGGAAAAAAGAAGATAACGATTAGCACACTCCAACCTTGTAATAATACTACAAGCCAAAGAAGTCCCTCTTTCAGATCAATAAGCCACCTTGAAAAGCATGTACGGAGTCCCAGTTTCAATCTGGGATTTTGTAATCTCAAACCATAAAACCTGAGCACGAACCACCCTCTTTGCCTTACCCTAATACATGCAAAAATATCAATCAGATAATGAACAGAATATAGACTCACAAAAGAAGCAGCGAAAACAAAAACTTCACCTTGTCCTGTAAATAGAAAGAAGAGGAGCATATATCACTCAACAAAAATAAAAAATTATGCTATGAACACAATGAATTACCAGCTTTTCATATTTCGTATACAGTTCATCAAATTCTTCACCCCAACAATCTGCTAGACCTGGAGCCTCATTTGGGCAGAACAAAGACCAGTCATCATCTTTTTCAACTCTTTTCATAAACAAATCAGGAACCCAAAGAGCATAGAAAAGATCACGAGCACGTTGCTCCTCCTGCAGGGAAAAAAAAACACAAGCAGTTCAGGGAGTCAAACCTGATTGGCAAAGGGGAAGAGCCCATAACACATTTAGGGGTTCAATCAAACATACAGCTACATGATTCTCATGTAAAAAAAAATATAGTATAACAAAAAGAATAGCAAAGGAGTTACCTTCCCATGATTTTTCCTCAAATCAAGAAACTCAAATACATCTGCATGCCACGGCTCTAGATACACAGCAAAAGCGCCTACATCCCAAAAAATCATATGTTAAATCAAGATTAAAGTTGAGCTATCCAACCACAATATACAAAAGTGATCAACATGACAAAAAAATGGTGCTTCACCTTTCCTCTTGCCCCCTCCTTGATCCACATAGCGAGCAGTATCATTGAACACACGCAGCATAGGAACAATCCCATTGGAAGTCCCATTTGTCCCACGTATGTAACTGCCTGTGGCACGAATATTGTGGACAGATACACCAATTCCTCCAGCTGACTTGCTGATAACAGCACATTCCTTTAGAGTGTCATATATGCCCTCAATACTATCCTCCTTCAAGCAGATAAGAAAGCAGCTGCTCAACTGCAAATAAACAGCAATGCAACAGGAAAACAAAAGATGATGTTCAATGTTCCAAGCCATCATAGAATCATAAGGGAGGGAATAGCATGGAGCTAAAAGGCACAATTCAGTAAGTCAACACTTGTCTTGAATAAATGAAAGTATGAGGTTAAGCTAACATACTTGAGGTCTAGGTGTTCCTGAATTGAATAGAGTTGGAGATGCATGGGTGAACCATCGCTGCGACATCAAATGGTAAGTTTTGGTAGCTGACTCAATATCATGTTTGTGGATTCCGATAGCAACCCTCATCAGCATGTGTTGTGGTCTTTCAACAACTTTCCCTCCCACTTTCAACAGATAAGACCTCTCCAGTGTTTTGAAACCAAAGTAATCATAGTCAAAGTCCCTGTCATAAATTATCTCACTATCCAACCAGGCAGCATTCTGAAACAGAAAAAACACGATCATATAACCAAAAAACCAAATTTGAAATGATTTAGAACTATAACCCTGAAATGGTAAAACAGAAGCCTTTATAGACTAATGATATGCCACAAGTATAAGGGAGCATACCTGCATGATAATTTCATATACATCATCAGCAATAAGAGGAGCTTTTAGTCCAGATCTCTCATTGAAATGATTGTACATGTCCTTGATCCTATTTTACCAGATGCCATACATATATAGATTAAGTGCTTTGAAATGATAAACTATGAAACAGAGACAGTTGAGTGGACTTACGTCTCAGAGAACAGTTTCTTTGTATTCTTGTGCAAGTTTGAAACAACAATTCGTGCTGCAAGCTGCGAGCAGTGGTAACCAATAAACACACTAGATAATAGAAACATGACGTTACAAAAGACAGTCAGTGACTCAAATACAATCACATCTGACCAGACCACAGGTGATGCAAAATACTATTATACATTAAATATGTTTGAACGCACAATAAAAGATGCTAAGATAATCATGGGATAATTCCATCATTGGAGCAGATACTAGTCTCCAACTCATCGCTTTGAACAACTGTACTACAACTGCAAGCATCATAAATTACTAAACATACCTACATGAAACACACTTCAAATTTTAAAAGAGGCATGAGTATAACAATGATCCCCATTTCGAACAAAACCAACAAAAGCTTATCCACATTCAGTCTTAAACATGATAAGGCCGATTCAGAACACCAAGGAACATTGACCAAACACATAACTGTATATCCAAAATCAAGCATCAAAACAATCGCATGTTCTAGGCAAGGACAAAATCTCACAGAACCATAACTACATAGAAGGGTCGGTAGAACAATGACTTAACTACGAAACATACCCACACAAGAACGACCTTAATTCAATCCCTTGCACGACAAGGCCAATCCAAAATATCAAATCCCATTGAAAAATAACAACAACGATCAAGTCCATAACCAGATGTCCCTAAACAAGCATCACAACAATCAGAAACAAGCAAAGGGTGAAATCTTACCGAAGCATAATCAGGATGACTCGCAGTCATTGCAGCAGCAGTCTCCGCAGCCAACTCATCCAATTGGCTCGTAGTCACTCCCTTATAAACGCCGGCACAGACCTTCTGCGCGACAAGAACTGGATCGCAGTGATCAATACTGAGTCCATAACTGAGTTTCTTCAACCGGGCGGTGATCTTGTCGAAGTGAACCGCCTCCTGACGCCCGTCTCTCTTCACCACGTACATCTTTATCCCTCAGACCTTTCGTCGAACACCTTCCGTCCACTAGAGAACCAAGCCCAAGAATTGGTCTTTATAGAAATCCCAAGATGGGCATTTGAATTCTCGAATTTGGGTTTCCCTCGCTTCAGGTTTAATGCAAGAAAATGTTGGAATTGTTTGCTTTTTTGAATTCGAAATTGGAATTGGAAATGTCCCGCCAAAGAGTGAGTGGCGCTTGGGGATTGAATAATGGGTTTGTGTGAGGTTGCTTTGATTTTGCAGAGAATTGAAATGAATGTGTTTTGAATTGTATAGTTGTGGGTGTTTGGTTTGGGGATGAATGAGAGGGTGAGCAGTTTGAAATTGGATAGGGTTTTGAGAGCGGCGGTCGATGTAGGAGATTTTGAGTATCCCGCTCTCTTGCGCCATTTTGCACTATTCTGTCAATTATTTTGTGAATAATTCAATTACTGTATTACAATTTGACTGCTTTGGCGCCTAACAGTGAGCTTGCTAACCCTTTTTTTTGGGTATCATTTTTGTTTTGATTTTGTGTATCACTTTTGTTTTTTACTATTTTTTTTATAAAATCAATAAAACACTATATAAAATTTAACACATATATAATTTTTTTATATATTTTATAAAATAAAAAGAGTATATTTTATGATTCAAATAATCATAATAATTGAAATTACTTGTTTGACACAATTTGAGTCGTTTGTTCAACGGTTTGTTTGTGAAAATCAAATTAATAACAAATTCACTCCATCCCATATTAAATATAGGATAAAAAAAATGATGTTAATATTATGTATTGTTAAGAAATAATAATTGATGGAGATTATATGATTGTGAAATTTCAAATACAAAAACAATTTTAAAAAACTCTCCATTGTTGGATGTGCCGTAGCAACACATAACTTACATATTATTAGTAATAAACTTCATTTTTTCCTTAAATATAATTGTTTGACTGTGTGTATTTGTCGAGATGAAGTTTCACTCATATGACGAGATGATCCAATATTATTTTTTGAAAAAATTATCATAAAATACTAATAATAATTTAAGTTATATATTTTTATTTGATTTTAAGAATGAAATTTTATTATGTTGTTAAAATATTTAAAAAAAACTATTCAAAATACGTATTGACTAATATAAAAAATAAAAATAATATACTTGATTTGGAATGAAAAAAATAAACAAAATATCAATAACGAACAGACCGTCACTCCCAAAAAAAACACGAAACAAACTGTCTAATTAGAAACAGACCGTCTAATTAAAATAGATAAAAAAAAAAAAAAAAAACCAAATAGTTCGTATATTTGGGCCGAAGTAACCCATAAAGAAGCCCAGTCCAAACACAGCAAACTAGGTTTTCCTCATCCCACCACCCCGCCGCCATTTTTGCCCAGTGATCAGGTACCTTCTGCTCTCTCTCACTCGCTCCCTTTCATCCCCATTCCTCTTGAACCAACTGTGTCTCTCTGTAGTTTTTTGCTAGGAATCTTATTTGCATTGATTTGGGTTTGTTCGAATGTGATATTGCTTGGACAGGTGAGAGCGGAGAACCGAACAGAAGGAATATGTTGCATAGAAAGTTCGAGCACCCTCGACATGGTTCTCTCGGATTCCTACCCAGGAAACGGGCAGTCAGACACAGGGGCAAAGGTGCGAACTTTGATCGAATGAACATTTCTTCTCATTATTGGATATGGATATGGAACAGCTGTTTAATATATACACCCATAAAAAAAAGGCAGCATTACAACAAGGGGTACTTTTTCAAGGTTAAGAGTGGCTTGCATCGTGAAACGATCTAACATTGTTTTATGTAAAATTGTGAAAGAGAATCAATCATTGTTGAGTTGTGCATTTTGATTCGATGTCACTGGAGTTTTTACCTCTTAAAAATGTAAGTTGATTAGTGACGGATGGAGTAGTTGTTTTTGTAGGGGAATACAGTGCGAGGGATGGGTGCAGTTGTTGACGTTTCTAGCGACCAGTTATCTTTCGTGTGTAAAAAACAACTCTTTCTCGTTGAGTGGTTCATGAAAATTTACTGAATAAGGGACATTTGATTGGATAACAGTGATTGTCACTGGCATTTGCTCAAGTTTGAATCGATACAATGTGTATAGTATTTGCGGTCTGGGTACATGTACTGGCTCGTGAATATTATGCCTTGCCTCCTTGTAAACCACTTGATGACTTCCATGCAAATTATTATGCCAATAAAGCGATTCTGATGGTTGTTTGGTGTATGTGAATTACAGTGAAGGCTTCCCTAAGGATGATCCTAACAAGCCTCCAAGGCTCACTGCTTTCTTGGGATACGAGGCTGGAATGCCTCACATTGTCAGGGATGTCGAGAAGCCTGGCTCGAGTATATGTATATTGTTCATTTTGTACCTATTTTAGCTGTTCCAGACTTCCAGTTTTTCTTGAGTTCTAAAATGTCTGCCGTTTTCGTTTTGTAGAGCTTCACCACAAAGAAACATGTGAAGCTGTTATCATTATTGAGACTCCTCCTATGATTGTCTTCGGTGTGGTTGGATATATCAAGACTCCACGTAGGATGCGTTTGTTGAACACTGTCTGGGCTCAGCATTGGAGCAAAGAGGTCAGGAGAAGGTTTTACAGGAACTGGTGCAAGTCCAAGAAGAAGGCATTTACCAAATACTCAAAGAAGTATGAGATTGAGGAAGGGAAAAAGGATATTGACAAGCAACTGGAGAAACTCAAGAAATATGCTTCTGTTGTTCGAGTCTTGGCTCACACTCAGGTAATCTCATCATATAGGCACCTGAAATATATCTATTTCATCTCGTTTTTAAGTAGCCTTGCAATTATTTCAGTGACAGTTTATATCTTGTTGCTAATAGTTATTGCTGCTATTGCATTTTAAGTTAATTCCTAATCATTCAGTGGCTTTTTTTGGGGTTGATAAGGAAGATGAAGGGTTTGAAGCAGAAGAAAGCCCATCTGGTAGATATACAGGTCAATGGCGGCACCATTGCTCAGAAGGTGGACTATGCATATGGGTTCTTTGAGAAGGAGATACCCATTGACGCTGTCCTCCAAAAGGACGAGCTGATTGACATTATAGGGGTGACCAAAGGTACGGGTTATGAAGGTGTGGTCACTCGTTGGGGAGTAACTCGTCTTCCCCGCAAGAGTCACAGGGGTCTGCGCAAAGTTTCTAGTATAGGTGCATGGCATCCTGCAAGAGTCTCTTATACCGTTGCACGAGCTGGTCAGAATGGCTATCACCACCGTACAGAGTTGAACAAGGAAATCTATAGGTTCGGGAAGGTTGGCAAAGAGTCTCATTCAGCTATGACGGAGTATGACAGGTTGGTCTCATAAATTCTATAGCTCATTTTCCTATGCTTCATATAATCCATTTTGCATCATGCTAATATGTTTGAATCTTTCTTTTAGGACCGAGAAAGATATTACTCCAATTGGCGGGTTCCCTCATTATGGTGTGGTGAAGGATGATTACCTCATGATCAAGGGTGGTTTTTGTATCCCTAAGAAGAGAGTAGTTACCCTCCGACAGTCTCTTCTGAACCAAACCTCTCGTCTGGCATTGGAAGAGATCAAGCCCAAGTTCATAGATACGTCCTCCAAGTTCGGACATTGCCGTTTCCAAAACTATTCAGGAAAAGCAGAGGTATTATGGCCGACTCAAGGCTTGATGATACTATGGACTCCAAGTTTGATAATCTTCCAATGTTTTATCGTACCAGTTGTTTATCTTGGAGACTTGAGTTACTTTTATTGAAATCTGTTTTCACAGATTTTGATTTAAATGAATATTTTTTCCATTTTTGGCTTCCATCATGTATGCTGAGCTGTGTTGCAAAATGGTCTCTTGTTGGGGGCGTGTAAGTTTGGGTTTTTGTCATTCTCCTGCTGAACTTCTGGAGAATATGTTACAAATTGCGGCGCAGCCGTTGCCATGGGAAGTATTGATGAGACTCGAGGAGTGAAGTTCGAAATCTGGGTTGAGTGATTCCGTGTCCTTACTAAACCAGAAGCTTTTCTGCTTTTATCCCTCGTGTGGTGAATGGTGGTTACTCAGTAACTCCCGACATTTCCATGTAGAAGTCAGGAATGGTGTGTACCCATGATGATTTGCAGCTCCTCGCATCACGAAAGAGCTGGTGACCAGTTCTTAGTCGGATCGTCATTTTTGTTCTGTAGGGTAGGAATTCAACCTTTTGGGAGCATTGTCCAGAACCTATTGGCCTTCGTTGCATGGCTATTGAGTGTTGTATGGTAAAAAGCTATAACTGCCATACCAAGACAGGCAACAACGTCTCTTCAACAAGGAAGTATACGTAGATACAGAGTGCCGAGACGTGGTTGGTGTAATTCATAGGACAATGCAACAGTGCTTGCAAACGGTGAAGATCATACCCAACAGAGAGCAATGCAAAAATGTTAATGCTTAGGTCAATCTGGGAAGCTGCGACTTTTAAGGACCTAATTGACAAACATTAACCAATAGTTGCCTTGCTCTAGGAGGCGAGAGAGGACCTTTCCACATCAGAGGTATCATACATAGCTAGGGATACCAGTGCACAGAAATATATAATGACAAAAAGGGACATGAACATGCTACAACAGTTGATGCCTCCTACACTATATCACTGCCACCAACTCAGGCGAAAGGTTAAACAAGCGAGCCAAATACAGAAATCATTGAAAGTGCTTGAAAAGCTATAGACAGTAATCATTTAGCATGACACTCAAGAAGGCATCTCGCATTCAGAACCAAATTTGGTATACTACAGTCTACGACCAAGAGGCATGGCACTTGGATATCAGTTTCACTTCCTAAAATTGGGAATGATTTCTTGACATGCTTCATTCAATATAACCAATTCTTGGGGCTGTTAGAGTATCATGGGGGAACCATAACGGATCCTGGTATTTGGAGTCACGAAGGTGTTGGCTGACACACATATATGTAGCCGAGGCGGATGGATGCCCTAAAGCATTCTATGGCAACATCACGGACTGATAGTCCCGTGATTTTTCCTCAGCAGCTTTGGACTTCATCAGTATACTGCCATCTTATGCTTTCCATACACGGATGCTGCCATCAACTGACGCAGTTAGCATACAGTCGTCTTTGGGATGATAACTCACACTTGTCACCTGCACACAATAGATCACAAAGATTTTCATACCAAAATATTGCTCGAGTCTTTCTAATAACAAAAGATTGTAATAAGATCTTCAGCTGATGGACCCTAAAAACGATGCACCAAATATAGAAATGTGCATGTAGTTCAGCTCTAACAAGAATAGCTGGCAGGCTGAATTCAAGTGAAACGAGCCTCTTTAACATTCAAATGGCAAGTGCTACGATTAGTTTCTGCTATATAAATATGACAAACTCAATAAAGGTCGACCTCGAAAATTTGCCTTTATGTTAAAATTTTACTGAGTGATTGCTAATTTTTTTTATTGATTTTGATCTAAAAAGGGAGTTGGGAAGCAACAACCTCCCTGCAAAGTTAATTGTACCAAATATCAGTTTGCAGAATGAAATTTGCAGCAACTAATTTTCATCACCTACAAATACAACCAGCGGAAGGGCACATGTGAAGATGTCCAAGAAGGAAACTCATATCAAAAGCAAATGGAAAATACAGAAAGGATGCACCACACACAGCAGAACAATAGGTTACATTTGTATGATATTGTGGAGAAATTTTCCAATCAGGTTATACCCTTGACGCACCAGTTTCTGGAGAAATTTTCCCACAACTAAAGACACTGTGCTTGTGGAGTAAACACCCTGGACTATAATGGTGTTCTTGCTTATGAATAATACAATTTTATTTCTCAAGGCACTGTCAGTTTGCTCGCTGCAGAAATTTCCCAATCATGTTGCTACAGATCAGAAAGCCTACATAGTAACATAACACATCGCCACTCTCTGGATGGTTTATGCTACTGTTCTAGTGGCACTTCCGGAGTTATGGGTTGATACCTAGACATGCCAATGATTGACGACGAACATGGTAAATTTATCATGGACTAACTTGATAAACCTACTACACCTAAATGGAAAAAACTACAAAGGAAATACAGAAGAATTACATTGCGGGCTAAAATGCAGCTACATCCTGATCCCTAACAACAAAGAGGCAGGGAAAAGAAGGATATGTAAAATATCAATTGGCAAACGTTTCGGAAGGTCATCAACTGGCAAAAGCTCACAAAACATAGATGCAGCAAAATGAATAAAGCAAGAAACAAATGGCCGCAGATCAAACGGGATCACAAAAACGTTTACCACAGATGCATGAGCACGAAATCTGGAAACAACAGATGCATCAACCAAATCCCAGAAATAGACATAGCCATCTTCAGAGCCGCCAGCTACATGTGCATCCGTGTTGGTAAGGCAGCAGTCTAGCTTGTAAGACTAACAGAAACATGAAAAATTGAAACATTAAGGTCAAGTGATCAGTAAAAGAAGAGGACGGGTTAAAACGGCACAAACTAACATCAGAGTGGGTAATGTGATGCATACCTTGCATACATGCCCTTTATATTCTTGCAATAGCTCACCGCTGGACCTGTGATAACATACAACATGAGAACAGAAAAGAGAATAGATAACAACGAATAGAAACTATCATGAAAAGAGGTAATAAATACCTATCCAGCAGGCGAAGAGTAGAATCCAAGCAACTAGCCAATATGCAGTTACCATCATTGGACAATGAAATACAGTTAACAGGTTGACCCAGATCATCTGAAATTTCTCTGTTTTTAAGAGAAAAATGTCAATACCCAGCAATATTTATATGCATATGAAATAAAATTCTAGCCTTTTAACAAATTGGCAAGTAGCACAAAGGGAAATCAACTGTAGGATAGGGAATATACTGAACAGGATTTACATACCTACCAATGCGAATGTCAAATGTTCGCACAGTTCCATCAACACTCCCAGCAATTATTTCACTTTTTGTCAAGCAAACAGACATCACACTGTCAGCAAATGAGTCGATGATCTGATCAACAGATATTGCTTAAGTTAGAGCTAGAAAAACCATCTTCCCTCCACTAACTGCATATTAACAACATGAATACACACCTGAATTGGCTCAGTACTGTGTGATCTGCAGTCCCAAGTTCGGACGGAACGGTCATAACCAGCTGATACTACTACAGAAGTGTACTCATTAAACTTCACAGCATTCACCTGAACAGAAGTAGATTCTGGACTCAGCTATTCTGAAGAACTATATATAAGTCATATAACAATCCCATTTGTCGATGACAACTCTCATACTCGCTAAATCTGCCTCTTGCTAAAGCTTTACAGCAAGTGTGCTAACTTCTGCACAGGCTGATTTTTCCCCTTACTTGAAATATACGCCTGGGGAATTTTATCACTTTTTTTTTTACTTTTTTTTTTTTGGATGTGGTCCTTGGAAGACAAGAATGAAAACAAAGGAACATGATAGCAGCAGAAGTTACCCACAAAACTGAAGAAAGCCTGATGAACTCGTGAAGAAAAAAACTTAATAACTAGCAGCTCCGTCATCTTCCCTTGAAAGGTAGGTCAGTAGATATGCAGTGTTCTCTACTTCAGATGAAAATTGGGCTATATGAACACCATATGTACAGAGGACCTCACTTGAATCAAAATCAAAGCCTCAAATAAAAATCAACATATAAATATGTTTGAGCAGGTGATTTCTAAATCTCCATTTAGTTATTTAGCTATTTGACCAGCTATATGAACACCACAAGTGCAGAGAACCGCATTACATAAGTCTAATTTAGTTATTTAGTAACTTCCCCGTGAAGTATGCCTCATATCTCAAGCAGGTGGTAAAGATCAACAGATGTTTATTTGTCATGAATAAACAGGACTATAAAATGACAATTTTTAGTTTCTTTCAGTAACAATCATCAAGCTTAAAGAACAGACCTCGCTATCATGTCCACGAAATTTCCGAATAACACGGCCGGTCGCCACATCCCAATAAAATAGTTGGCGATCACCACCACAGGAACATAGTTTTGAATTGTCCCTATCATACAAAGGCAGAAAATTAGTAACTATTCGAAAAAGGTCGATTGGTACCTCAAAGTTTATCTTGTTCTTTTTTGTCTTTTGGAGAAGTGAAAATATAAGGAATTCACTATCCAACTGTCCAACTCCATCACCGTGCTCGAGTAATTGTACAATCGACTAAACAAGTGCGCCAAAAGGACACATAGCAACCTGATGTTTCAAAGTTCCACACGATATTACGATAAATGCCTTGAACTACAATACCTTAACTTATATTCCCCATAGAACCACCAAGATCCTAATTCCCAACAACTAAGAGATCCAATGTCTTTAGCCACTATCATCATAAATTTTATCTACGACCCTCCATCGAAACCATTACCATCTCTCAAAGATCACTGTCAAAATTAGATTTTTTATTCAAATTTCTTTACTCATGTGGAGTATTTTTCAGTTGTTTTTGGAAAGGGAAACTAACAAATTTAAAATTTCAAATCATCAATGCATTGTATAGACCAAAAGTCAAGGAACAGATTAGAGGACTGAAATTAAACTCGTGTTTATGTGATAATTCATGAAAATTATTCACCTTGTTCTCCATTGCAGTTTATACCTATATCTCACTCCATGTGTATGTGATAATTCATGTTCAATCTCATACTGCAAAACTAAGCGCAACCTACACACCCACAAATAACACAAGGACAATCTGTCAAGCTAATCAAGCGAGACAACAAGACGATATCATGCTCACGATTAATAAATCAAGTGAATTCATGAATCAATCAAATATCCTCATCCCAATCAATGCGGCACTACGACAATACCCTGACAAATCAACCTTCCGCTCATAGCTCGACTCCAAGTGACAGATTCCAGAAAATCTATCCAACGGTAAATCGCTAGAAACTAACACACAAACTAAAATCAAAATCCACCTGAATTTCGCATCACAAAACAACTAATCAATCAAGCCACATCACATTAGCATCAAATTCTCAACATCAGAAAACAAAAGCAAGTGAGAATAATGCGCGATTATTATGATCATTACGGTGTGACGTGGACGTCGCGGACTTCGCGGCCGTGAGACTTGTAGGTCTTGATGTGGATCCCACGGTGCGGATTCCAAAGCCGGATCGTGGAGTCTTTGCCGGCGGTGAGACAGTAGTTGCCGTCGCCGTTGAACCTCGCCGCCAGCACCGCCCCTTCGTGCCCTTTCAGCACGTTCGCCTCTTTCTTCGGAAGTGCCGCTTCGCCGCCGGTGCCGCTCATCTCTCTCTCGCTTCACCCTGCCTTTCTTCTTCACTCTGCTGATCTGATGAATATTTTTTTTGTTTTTTTTTTTTGAAATTGATCTCATCGTTACTCACTCCATAGCATAATATAAACATTTGTTTATCGTCTCTTTCACCCTATATATAACATGTTATTTAGTATTTTTTATATAAAAATATAAAATATCAAAATTATTATTATTTTATAGTATATATATTATATTTTTTTAAAATTGATACACTAGTCTTCATTACTAATAAAAATGTTTTTTTATTAAATTTTTATGAAATTTTATATAAATATATAAATCAATCGATTATCTATAAGACAAAGAAATAAAATTAACATATATAAATTTCATACATATGGGATGATAGTAAAATAGTAAATTCACATTTGCCTCTTTTCTGATTTTTGTCTATCCAATTACAATTTTTGACGTTTGCTTGTATTTTTGTTTTCCTTCCTTTTCCCTATCTGAAATTTATCTAATTTTGTCCCTGTCCGCACTTTCCAACCAGCGGTACAAGGACATTCCAGATTCAAGATATTCTACCTTTAGACAGTGATGAAACTGATGATGTGATAACTTTGATAGACACATGGGTATTATCCCAACTCAGCCATGCATTGTGTCTAGAAATATTGCATGCTGCTTTCTCTCTATAGATTTATTCGTTGCACTAATTATGCCTTTATGATGGCAGGATAATTTGTATGTGATGTCACATAAAAAGAAAAATCAAAGTATCCTATCCTCCAAGTAGATTTCAGGTTAGTTCTGAAAGACTTATTATTTGGTTACTTGTAGATGTACATGGAGTGTGAATTCTGGGAACGTGCCATGTTCCGAGTGTTGAGGAGCTGTCTTTTAGTAGGGAGTATTTTGCTTTAGTAGGGACTTGAAAATAGAGTCTTTTTATTTGAATTTGATTGTTATAAGATCATTTCGAGACTGTTTTCGTTGTTTTTTGCGTTTTTTAAAAAAATTATTATGAAATATTAATGATATTTTAAATTATATATTTTAATTCGATATCAGTGATAATTTTTTTAAAAAACGCAAAAAACAACGAAAACAGTCTCGAAATGATCTTATAACAATCAAATTCAAATAAAAAGACTCTATTTTCAAGTCATTTGAGATTATTTTATGATGTTTTTATTATTTTTAATTCGTTTTTATGTCCTTTCATGTTAAAATATTATAATATCGTTCTAATCATTTCCTTTCCATTGCATTTAGATCTAACAAACCGGCCTTACTTCACTCCACCTCGGCTACCATCAACATAGCCTAATGGGCCGCAATCACTCTGCTCCATTTCATTTGTCTCAGTTTCAGGATTTATACGTTTTTCGTTTTTTACAGTGGGTTGGATGAGTCTCAAAAGGGAGAAGTGAGACCCTAGTGTGACGGATCTGAAATCGCGGCCGCGACGGCTGGGGTGATTCCTCGAAAGCCGTGAAGCGGATATTACCGACAATTTGTTCTGTTTTTGCTTTGGTATTTGTTTATTATTGACAATTCGTTCTAGTTCTTCATGAATAGCTTTTAGCTATTCACACTGAGGCTGTTTTAGAGGTGAATTACTCTTCTGGTTGTAGATTCCATTTTGAATTTCTTCTGGTTGGAACTTGGAACAGTTTTACCGATGGACAAGATAGTTGACTTGGTGAATTATCATATCGCTAAATCAATCCTTATTGATGTTCTTTGGGAAGAGATATATGTCTTAATTCTTGTTGATGCTAAGGAACTTGTCGCTTTTGTCTTCTTTTTCTCAATGATGGCTCTTCATGTTTGGAAATATTTTCTTGTTTCCCCGTTTACTTGAGAAAATGGCTGAAAAGAGCATCCCGTTGAACTTGTTTTCTCTGCGTTTACTTCTTGGATCTTGATGTGATTTATAGCAAAAATATTTCTGCTTTTTTCAGACAAATGAACTCTATCGACTTGCTTTAGTCGCTTTCTGCTTGCTGTCTTCTTCTTGGGTAAGTTTTTTTTTTTTTGTCAATTATCATGAATTATAATTGTATAATGTTTGAAACGGCAAAAAATTGGATGCTTAATACTTCGGAATTCAGATACGAATCTAGAAGTTGTTTGATATCTCTACCTACCTTTTTCTTATAATTCTTGTACTCTGTGCCTTTTATGAGCTTTCCAGGGTAGTGATAAGCTTGGCCTTAGTCTAGAGTTGGGCTCATTTGTTGCAGGGGTTATGATATCAACTACTGACTTTGCTCTCAACACACCTTAGACCAGGTAAATTTCTTCAAAATGGGAGGTTTAAAAAAAATTGTGTTCTGTTGAACAATGTGTGGTTGAAGATGATGACTTAGAATGAATATTTAGCTGGTTTTTTCTATCAATTCAATGCTGTTGAATAGCACTAAAAATTCCTCTGGCCTTTCTATGAGTTTTTGGAACCCGCCAATCCTTGTGCTCTTTTTCTGGTAAAGAACCTTTGTGCTCTTTTCCTGCTGTTGTAGTGCTAATATAGTTTTCCCACTCCGTAGAGCACAGGATTGGATACATTATGAAAAGCATAGGGTCGTGTTTTGCCTTGCGACTCTGGTTATGAGTGCCGAGGCTTCACTGTATGAATCCAGTGTTTCACTGCTCCTAGCATGCATGTATCAAGAAACCATTGAAGATCGTCTTTTATAGGGGGAGCCAATTTCACAATCTATTTGCAGCACTTTTCCTTCTGAGCATTGGGATTCTTATACACGTGCAGTTCCTATGGAACCATGTGGATATATTGCTAGCATCTGTTGTCATGGTTGTAGTTTTCAGGACTTTTGTTGCTGCTGTGGTGACCAAGCATTTGGATGTGGCCTTAGGATAGCCTAACTTCATATGGCAATTCAAACACTCACATGCTTTTATCCTCGTTTTGCTGCATACAGGTTGGGCATTCACTTGTTCAAATAGAGGAATTTGCTTTTGTTTTGTTAAGTCAGGCATCAAATCTGAATCTTGTCGAGGTACTGCTTGCTCTCCCCTTATTTTACCTTATTGGCTGAATGGCTGATTATTTGTATAAGGTGCTGACAGAGTTATACGTCTGCAGGGGAAAATGCGTGTTCTTCTTCTAGGGACAACTGTGTCAAGTCTGGTAAGCCCTTTTCTATATACGAAAGAAGAGATCACTGATTTTTCTCAGGAGAGAACTACTGCGAAAAGAGATAGCTTCGCTTGGTGACAGGATATGTAACTGTAATATCCTGAAAAAAAAAAATTAAAGTGAGTGGAAGACACCTATATCCACTACCACCAACAAACCCACCACGACCAACCACCCCACTACTGCCCATCATCACCTACCACCACCTCGCTCCAGATCCGCATAATCTCAGGCTTTGTCAATCGAACTCCTTGATTAAATCATCGATGTACTCTGCCCCTTGAGTTGGATCCGGATTAGGCTTCCCAGTTTAGCGATTGATCTCATCAGGTCAAGAGCGTGGCCGAGGGAGCACCAAATTCATTGAAAAACACCTATGTAGATGAACTGTTTGACGAAATGCCTGACCGGAACGTTGACTCGATCATAGCCGCCATTGGCCGCGCTGCAAGGGCGCAATGACATGAAGATGCATTGCGCCTTTTCACGAAGACTGCTTGCCCAAACACTTTTACGATTTATGGCTATGCTCGTAGTAAGATGACCGATGCTGAGCTTATACAAATGATCAGCAAGTCTCTTAGTTGCAGAATTGAGGAGTCTGAGAACTGCATGGAAAAGATGGAGCAATTACTTGGCAGATGCTTTTATCGCTCCGGTCAGTATGATTCCTTGGAGAACTTCAAGGAACTTGATGAGAAATCGCTTGATGGAAAGTTCGCGGTATAGGGTAAATGATCTTGTGCTTGCTGCTTCATGGATGTAGTAATATTATCAAACTGCTCTGTCTCGTGCGCTTTCTCTGCCAAACTCTACCATTTTGGTTTACAGTTTCTTTGCTCTGATCATTTGATTCAGGTAGTTGTTCTGTCTTCCGGCATTATTCCTGTCGTCCGACTTCTGAGTTTCTTGCAGCTTCATGGATGAAGAAATATTTGCAATTGTGTCCGTCTCTTGTGCTTTCTCTGCCACACCCTTTTGGCTTAGGTTTTCTGTAATCTTACTTTGTTCATCGGATGGAAGTAGCTGTTCAACTTATCCTCTGGCTTCATTCTTTATCCTCTGGCTTCATTCTTTGTCAAAGACTCCTTGACATGCTCTTTGATCACATTGCTCTTCCCACAACACTTCCTACTGTATTGTTTTGCTGAGACTCCACTGTAACCGTGGAAATCTGCTTTTCAGCAGCTTCAGTCTGCTCCGGTATACCCAATAGTCGATTTCTCAAGTATTCCTTCAATATCTTTTTCCGGTGTCTTCGGTGCCTTCTAGTATGTGAGATCCTTTCTGTACTGTCTCACCTCTCAGGATTTAGTTCTCCCCTTCGCACATTTTCAATTCCTTGGCCTTCTTGATGGCTGTTGAATGTCGGTGCCTTCGCTGCTCCATTACTTGTTTTCTGTGCTTCGGTCAAGTCTTCTTGTGCTACGGCAGTCTCTCTCTCGCCTTGAGATTCCGTACTATCTTTTCGTTGGTTTTCATCTATGTTCCTTTCTTCCCGAGCATCTGGTTCTCTAATAATTGGTGTGAACATACAGTAACAGTATCCAGGAATCCCATTGCAGGGTTGGTGAAGACTACTATAAAGAAATGGAAGAGAAAGGATCAAATGTGATGATACAATATAGGCTCCCTGATGGAGAGATGATATTGATTAAAGAGGGTGTTTTGCTCAAGAGTGCGGAGGTGTTGTTCAAACCACCATTGGCTGATGGAGTTGATGTTTCCTCTATTCCATCTCTCATACTGAGATCCATATCTAAACTACCCGATGAGAACATTCAGAGGAAGAGATGAATCAGAATATCGTGATAGGTGACGGGTCACGTAATCTGAAAGGGTTCAAGCATATAGAATGAAAAAGGAGATTGAAATGCTTGGGGGAGGTGACAAAGTGTTCTCTGTGAAAGATGGTATGCTATCTACTTGGATGTGAGGAAAAAACCTCGTTTGCAAACAAAGAGGATTTCAAGAAGGTATGCGTCACAGGAGAAGAACTGCAGGAGGTTGGATTGAAAGTGGTTCATCGCAAATGACTGCTGTGAACTTCGATGAAAACGTTCATGGATGTTATTCTTATTTTAATTATGAATATTATTTTTATTTTTATTTTGAAAATGGATTTTTTGAGAAGTTAATCACGTTCTCAAACTCTGAGATCATTGCTGATTATGAATAGCCGTGGGATAGGAGTAGGGTGGGTGAATAAGGTGGTGTTGCTTTCTGACAAGTGTTAGTTCGACATGACAAGTGTCTGCAGTTGTCTACAGATTCTTGACACGAAGACAGACATCTTGACACGAAGCCGGCTATGATTCATTGAGTTTTTTGGACTCCCAACGGCTAAGATTGTTTCATCTAGATATATTCCACTACTTACATTTCTAGTATTTTGGTTTTTAGCTAGTAGTCGGTAGATATACGAGATCTTGTTTTGCTGATAGGATCTTCCCATATTTTTTAAATTGATATAACAGATGTGTTTAATAGGATTTTCTGTTATGACATCTTGCTTTGCTGATGGGATCTTCCCAGCGTTTCAAATTGAGTCCTCGTTTATCCTTAACTGATAAAACTCAATATTTGGGATGATTGACCAGTGGGAGTAAAATAGTCAATTTGAAGTTACCTCTATTTTTACAACTGGTTTTAGATTCTCTACTAGGCTAGTAGTACTAATATGATTACGTTAATCGCTAAGTAACTTGTATACATAGTAGCGTTGTTTGATTGAATTTTCTAGATTTTATCTATATGTTTGTGCTCGGGTCATCTAATCTACGTGACTGTGTGAGTTAAGTGTAAGATAGAATGCTTCCTTGATCTTCGTTTCCATGGCAAGTTGTAACGGTTTTATCCAAGAATTATCCATCTAGGATTAATTTTAACAAAGAATTGTTTGGTATCCTTATCAAAACTGTGAAAATTAAAAATTAAAATCAGTAATAGAAATATAAAAATCAAAATTATTTTTTAATTCTGTTTTCAATTTTCGTTTCATCAATTTGAGAATCAGAAACAAATATTTCTATTTCATCAATTAGTGAAACGAAAATAAAAAATAAAAATCAAGAACGATGTCAAATAGTGAGATTTTTGAAAATTTACGGATTTGTTTGGTATCGTTATTATTTTTGGTTTTCTGATTTCGTTTCACACACGAATGAAACAAAATTATTTGTTTTTTATTTTTATATCTGAAATCGAAACAGAAAACAAGAAAAAAAATAATTTTTTTGTTTTTGTTTTTTTTTTTTATTTGAGTATATTATTCAAAATTTCGTTTATAAAAAATATTTTATTTGATAAAATGATTTTTTTTAATGAATTCTGTTTTTGTTATTCATCTTTATTTTCAGAGTTTTAAAAAATAATATCAAAACAGTCCATAAGTACGGATGAAAACCTCTCAGTTACATTTGTCTTTTCGACTTTCAATTTTCCAAGCTAGTGAGCTGTGGGGAAGTGATGGTTGACAACCTGAAATCACAATGCACTGGAGAGTGCAGTGATTTGTTTGGCATGAAGATAGATCTTGGGTTATGCGCCAACGGGCAACGGCCAGGATCCGCAATTTTTATTTTTTTATGCCAAACTTCAACGGTTAGGATCGTTTCATTACTATCTAGTTGCACTGACACGTTTCGTTCCTTGAGTTCTTGGATCACTTCCACACAAACGTAGACTATTTTGATTTTAAGATAGTGGGATACAAGAAATAACCCCCTCCGTGTGAGATTGTCAATAATACTTTACTTTATCTATTGTCACGAACAAATTTCTTATTCCCCTCCCTCGTTATAAATATAATATTTTGATTATTTATAATACGGATTATTCTTTCTATCACATATTAATTATTTATTCTGTCCTAAATTCTAAACAATCTAAATAATAACGTATTTGTCGATACGAAATTTCACTCGTGTCGGATGACATTATTTTTTGAAATATTATTATGAAATATTAATGATATTTTAAATTATATATTTTAATTCGATATCAGTGATAATTTTTTTAAAAAACGCAAAAAACAACGAAAACATTCTCGAAATGATCTTATAACAATCAAATTCAAATAAAAAGACTCTATTTTCAAGTCATTTGAGATTATTTTATGATGTTTTTATTATTTTTAATTCGTTTTTATGTCCTTTCATGTTAAAATATTATAATATCGTTCTAATCATTTCCTTTCCATTGCATTTAGATCTAACAAACCGGCCTTCACTCCACCTCGGCTACCATCAACATAGCCTAATGGGCCGCAATCACTCTGCTCCATTTCATTTGTCTCAGTTTCAGGATTTATACGTTTTTCGTTTTTTACAGTGGGTTGGATGAGTCTCAAAAGGGAGAAGTGAGACCCTAGTGTGACGGATCTGAAATCGCGGCCGCGACGGCTGGGGTGATTCCTCGAAAGCCGTGAAGCGGATCGATGATGATGATTGTTGAGACGCATGGAAGTAATTCTTCTAGTTCAACAGTGGGGGATTGAAAATTGAAGCGTGAACTGTACTAAAATCGATCTTCTCCTGCGATCAGGGGTGCAACCCTAATGCCGCATCGAGGGATCGAAATTTTTTCGACGAGCGCCTGTTTCTCAGTCGATCTTCTTCTTGTCTATGCGACCGGGGGTGAATCCTTAATGTCAAAGAGGGGATTGAAGAATACATCAACGATCGTACAAAGATTTCTTTGGACTATGGTCTTAGTCTTTCTTCACTGTAGTTTCTGAGATGCCTCATGCTACGTGAGTTTATTGAATCTATCAGAGTTAATTTGATGTTTAGTTGAATTACTCTGATTATGAATTTGATAATATAATATATGTTCGTCTAAAATTATAATGAATTATTAATAGGATTTAGAGAATATGATATTAATATTATGTTGTGTCAGGGATGAATTAAGGATGATTAGAAAATTTAAAAAACAAGAAAACAGAGGGTTAACAACACATAATTTATACGTTGCTAACACCAAATTCCGTTTTTCCTTACTAATGTCTGAGTATCATGTCCAGTCGTGTGGTGTTTTTTTTACCATGATGATTAAAGCAATGATGTTTATATACTCTGATGTATCTTAAATTATACACTCTGGTGTTTTGGTCTATCTACTCTCTTTTTTTTATATATAGTAAGTTTCGGCTTATATGTGGACAAACTCATTACTCAGCATTGATTGGTAACTAGACTATTGTTGTGGTACGCTACATATCTGTCGTTTTAGATTGATAAAACTTGGTGCATTGCGCTGTCTGTCTTGATGTTATTGTTTTTCTCTTAGCTTGTAGTCTTATCTTGTCAATATTTCGTGGGGCTATTTGTGCCTAGTTTAGTGGTTTGAGCATCGTTCGTTCCCTTTAAATGTATCCATGTTTGAGTTTGATCAATTATTATCTTCACGCTTCCTATTTTTCTCTCTAGTATGAGAGCATGGTTTCAACTTTATACTTCTTTTAAGTCGGTTTGGAACTATCAGAACTCATGATGTTAAATATTCTTTGAACTCGCTTGTCATTTGTTTGGTACTGATTACACTGCACAATTTCAGGCATAGTTATATCGAGCTGTGTGAGTTTAGCAGAAATGGATGGTTTTTTGTTTGTTTGTTAAGGTGTCAAAATGGTTGGATCTTAACTATCTTTGTTTGTTTGTCTACTTCACATTTGCAAGGGGCACAGCGCGTGTGGCTTGGTGTGACACAGCAGCTGATATCCCATTTTGTACTTTGACTTCATACTTTCGGGAGAACACAATCTTGTTCAATATAAGTTTGCATGGGAGGAGATCGGTTGGTGATTCCGTTCTCTATTGTTATCTTCTCTGATAATTCAAATTTTTGCATCAAATTGTGATGAAAAATTGGTTTTTTATTTTTTATTATTTTTTATTTTCATAATTTTTTTTGTAAATGGGATCTTCAGTACTAAAACAAGAAACGCAAACCTTTTTTTTATTTTATCTATTTCAAAAATAAAAATCAATATCAAACGTTTCCGTTTCGTCAGTGAACGAAAATAGAATATTATAAACCATAATGATACTCAAAAAGACCATAAATCAACACCATAATAAAAAAATCATATTCTAAAATCAAAATCATGAATAAAAGGATTGATTTTATTATATAAATAATTTTTTATTTGAAATATTCTATAATCTGATTTCATAAAATAAAATATTTTATAAAATCTTGGGCCCTCTTACAACCATTTTTGCGTTGGAACTCTAGTGCTCTCTTACTTTTGTCATTTTCCAAGTCGCAAGACTTTGAAAAGTCGAGTATTTCGCGTGGGCTCATTGATTGGAAATCTTGTTGTCATTTCAGGAAATAAAATATTTCTTATAATCTTGGGCCCTCTCACAACCATTTTTGCTCACTTTCTTTTGTCATTTTCCAAGTCGCAAGACCTTGAAAAGTCGAGTATTTCGTGTGGGCTCATTGATTGGAAATCCTGTCATTATTGTCATTTCCCACCAATGGAGTTTCACAAATAACAAAAAGCAAAGCTTGTTGTTTCTGATCCACGATGCCCCGTCCTTTGTACGCTGACATCGGACTGCCGTCCAGCAGCTCCGGTCCATCGCGGAGAAACGATGCCAATGATACCGTCGTCGATGAAGCTCTTGCGAGAAAGCGGGAGATGGCGTTGAATGAGGTGCTGCCGCTGCTGGAAGATGCCGAGCGGAAGCAGTTCACCAGCAACGCCGTCAGGAGTTGGCTCATCGAACTGCAGTTCATCGAGCAGCATATCCCTGTTTAAGCCGCGAACATAATTGCAACCCTTTCGTCTCTGATTGATAAAAGCGGACGCCTCGGGTTCGGTGCTGACACTGGCGGTGGCGGTGGTGTTCCTCCGGCTTCTCATAGGACTAGTCGGATGACGACCTCTTTTGTGGAGGAATCTGATGTTTTTGGAAGAATACACGAGAAACAGCAGATCATGGCGTGGGTGCTCTCTGAGGAGCCTCCAATTCCTGGGAACAAAGATCGATGTGATTTCGATTGTTGGTATGGGTGGAGTTGGGAAAACCACCCTTGCTCAACTGGTCTATAATGATCCCAAGATTTCATCGGGTGACTATTTGATCTCATGGGTCTACGTTTCTGACACTTTCGATGCAGCTCGATTAACCAAGGAAATTCTTGCATCCATTACGAGAAGATCTTATCGTGATGACTGCAGTTGGGACGTATTGCAACGCGAGCTCTGTGAAGTTCTCAAGGGGAAAAAATTTCTTATTGTGTTGGATGACGTTTGGGATTGGGATCCCAAAAGTATGCAAGTATGGGACCGATTCTTGAAACCATTCAATCGTGGAGCGCATGGTAGCAAGATGGTTGTCACTACCCGAGATGATCGTGTTGCTTCTGCCTTGCAATCTAGGCATCGTCTGCAATTGAATCAACTATCTGAAGAACATGGATGGTCATTGTTCTCACAATCTTGTTTTCCCACTGGTCAAGCCAACGCAGACCCTCAGCTAGTAGCAATCGGTAGAGAGATAGTTAGTAAATGCAAAGGTTTGCCCTTAGCAATAAAGGCTGCCGTTGGGATCCTTCGTGGACTCTGCGAGGACGCCATACAATGGAAAAGGGTTTTGGAGAGCGAACTGTGGAATGTTGAATCTGTTCTTCCTGCTCTGGCTATTAGTTACTGTTATTTGCCGCAACATCTTAAACGATGTTTTTCTTATTGCTCTTTATTTCCTAAAGGCCATATATTTTTGGATTGGTCTTTATTTCCATCCCTTGCACAGCTTTGGATTGATGAAGGGCTCGAGCAGCTACAAAATGGTGTTGGGTGCATGCAAGCAAGAAGTAATGATTACTTTGAGGAATTAGTTTCAAGATCATTTTTTAATCGATCAACACAAGGGTCTGACTCTGGCTATTCGATGCATGATCTCACTCATGATCTGGCTGTATTCGTTGGCGAAAAAATCTATAAGCGGTTCGAAACGGAGACGCCAATCTCAAGCAGGGCAAGCATTCGCCACGTCTCCTGTAGTAAGTTTTCAGAAGTTAGATTCGATGGCAATGTAAATTTTGAAAACTGGTCAGAAGTTAAGTCCTTGACGATAGGGTCAATCGATCACTCATGATCTGGCTGTATTCGAAACGGAGACGCCATGTAAGGAAGTGCTTGGCGAAATATCTTGTCGGCTGCTTTTCTTAAGCGTCCTATGCCTGCGTGGTGGTTGGATTGGTGAGCTACCAGACACTATTGGCGACTTGCGGCTCCTTCGACGTTTGGAAGTGCAATATTCAAATATCAATGAGTTGCCTGCATCTCTTTGCAATTTGTCCAACTTGAGATACCTCGACTGCAGTTTTTCTCTTGGTCTTCAAGAATTGCCTGATAGGATAGGGAATCTTGTCTCTCTTCGATACTTGTATGTTTCTGCAACAGCGATTAAGGATTTGCCTGCTTCTTTGTGCTGCTTGTCCAACTTGGAAGAACTCAAGTGTTTCGGTTGCGAACATCTCCGAAGCTTGCCAGATGAGATGGGAAATCTTGTGTGTCTTCGAGATATGAATGTGTGCCTTACAAAAATCAAGGAGTTGCCTGCATCATTGTGCCTCTTGCCCAACTTGGAAAACCTAATTTGCTACGGATGTGATCGTCTTCAACAGTTGCCCGATGGAATTGGAGATATGGTCTCCCTTCAATTTTTGGATTTCGTTGGAGCAAAGGGAATTGCCTACTTCCCTGCGTGATGCCAACCGATGGAAAATATACTCTGGTGGGGCAGCTTGGAGAGTTAATCCATGATAGTAATTGGTGTTGATGGTCGAATTTTTGTGATTTTGCCTGAGTTACTAGCCGCATTTCAGGATTCAGGATCGGAGATGTCGACCGCGGCGCTGTTGTGGTACAACTGTGGGAAAGGCTTGGGTTTTGGGAAAAGCAAGTTTCATGTTTTGTCGTACCTTTCTGTAATGTATCCACTTTCTATGGTGTATTTCTATGGCTTTTATATGCGTGTTTCATTACATATGTGTTCCATCATATATCTATCTATTGAAGTGTTATCATCGTGGTGCATAAATAGATTACTGAAGTTATTTTGGTGAATCAAAAATGAATTTAAAAAAATATGATATATTGTGTATATTTTTCAATTGAGTTTATATTTGTCCATAATCATATTGTAAATTTAATAAGTACAAATAAAGATACGTTATCAGGGATCCATATGTTTATGTTATTTAATTATCACAAATGAGATATATGTTTTACATATTCTGAAAATATCTTAATATTAAAGTCCACCACCACCCACATCGTCCACCACCGATCACTATTCATCTATTTCTATCCCTCATTTTTCTTGTGTTTTTTTCACAATTGCATCAGCTTCCTAATATCTATTAAGGAGTACAAATCTCCCTTATAACAACATCACAAAAACAAAAACAACAAGCTTAAGTAACTAAAGTGCACTTCTTGTTATAAAGTTTCTATAATGTATCCAAATAAAAGTGTGATGTAATTAGTGAATGCTAAATATATTTAGAGTGTGTTTGTTTTTATAAAGTGTACGAGTTTGTAATAATCTACTGTTATTAGAATTTACATTTCACGATAAACTTTGGTTCCGACAATCCAATTTCCAATAAGTGATATCAATGTCACGTCAGAAGAGTGCAGTCTGTGAAATATTATTTTTTATCATATCCGATAAATAAATTTTATCGATCTATTAAAAATAAAATTACTAACAAAAAATATTTTATTATTTCAATTCAAAATTTTAAAATATAACTAGTGTTATAAAAATATTTTTATCGTATGGTAAAAAAATTTGGAATTCCACTACCTCCGGCAATTGCTTTGGGGTGGAATTCTGCCAATCCTCCATTGCTAGCATGTCCTCGGAATCTGATGTCCTAAAGTTGTATCAAATAGGCTTGAATAATGAAACTGTAGGAGAGCAAAGTACGTGCATGGACGCGGGTTTAGTGATGCTCAGTTCATATCAGAACCTCATTGATCCTCAAGCTTTTACAATAACTCCTAGTCCAGATAAGTTTCCTACGGTTTTGGAATTCAACACGGATCCTTTGTTTAGGGATTTATAAACGACTCTAGTATTGTGAGAATTTAGGGATTTTTATAAGGAAAGGAGATAAATATTTTAAAGTATCTTGTATTCTATCCAAAAAAAAATTATGACATATTTAGATATTTAATGTTTTAAGCTCATTTCAAGAGGTTTTTTTGGTAGTTTCTTACTTTTTCAAGTTATTTGAGTTATTTTTATAGTGTTTTTAGACTCTTTATGTATTATTAAAAGTTTTAAGTTCATTTCATAACTCTTTTGATCGATTTTGTATGTAATGATTTCATTATCATGAATTTTAGTTTATGATCATTGTCAAATACAGTACAATTCATTATTTTGAGGGATTAAAAAGATCTTGTCTCATTTGACAATTAATAGTGCATGTAACAATAATGTTTTATGATAAAAAAAACATATTTCAATTTCAGTGCAAGAGATATAGAGATAATCATAATTATAAAGAGCTTATATTATGGTGCAACATATAATTATGTATGGATTGGATGATAGGATGTAATATTTCATTTAGTCTTCAATGTTTTCTATTCTGATTGTGTGAATTGTCTCTCTTAAATTTATATATATATATATATAACATAATGAGTTGTAAGCGTATTGTTGCAGTCTTTATGACATGGAGGGAGCAACATCTAGTCCCCCATATCATAAATTTATAACAAATTGATCGACACGAAAATTTATCAGTGTCTATGTGTTGAATTTATCAATATTTGTTTTTTGGTTTTGTGAGATAGAGGATTGAGAAAATTTATCCGAAATATTAAAAATAGTTCAACTTACACATTATATTTCTGAAAAAAATCTAAAATATATTATTCAATATAAAAAAAGTTACGAACTAAAGTATATTATGAATAGTTTAATTAGTAGGTTTTATTGGCGTCTTTATGACATAGAGGGAGTAACATCTAGTCCCGCATCCCACAAATTTGTAACAAATTGATCGACACAAAAATTTATCAGTGTCTATGTGTTGAATTTTGTATAACAACTTATTTATTTTTTTGGTTTTGTGAGATAAAGAATTGAGAAAGAAATAAAGAAGAAGAAAAAATAATAGTAATGAATTGATGTGATATAAAAAAAAATGAATATTTTGATAGTTTTGCACTAAAAAAAGATTTTCAAATAAAGTGTTGTATTTTTTTATGGTTCAATATGATTCCATATCTTTCATTCATTGATCATACATTTATAATTGCGAAACAACACTGCTTTCCCTTGTCATTTGTGTTAATATGAACCTTTTTGTGAATAAATGAGTCCAAATTCGTAAAGTTTTACAGTATATACTCTCATTATAACAAATGGGTATATATTTTGTGGTTATTAGTCGATTCTCATGAATATACATTTATCATTCTATCAATATTATATAATATGCACATATTTTTTCAAAAAGAAAAAAATATAATGTGTACATATTTAAATAAAAAATAAGCTACTTCATTTGTTTCATATCAAATATAACTTATTGACTCGATACGAAAGTATTTTTGTATTTTGAATTTGCACGGATTTTAATGAAAAATTAATATTTTCGTTTGGCAGTGAATGTAGTGTTGTAGGTAAAAGAGAAATTAATGGATGCACCATAACGAATGAAATTAATTTGATATTTTTTATATAAAAAAATATTTTATTTATTTTATGATTATAAAAAAATTTAAATTAATATTAAATAAAAAGGATTATTTTAAATTGATATCTAATTACGAAAGTTTTCATAGTGTATTGTATGTAATACTTTCTTTTTTAAAAAATATCAAAACAAGTGAGTCACACATGTGTGTTCATACCTTTCTTTATTTTCTTAGCCCCTTCTTTTAATTGTATAGTGTACATAACCATTATGATTCCTCCTCATCCTCATTGTTCAACCCTCACAAGTCACACAACTTTATCACTTCGATAATCTGCTTGAAACTCTCGAATCGATCGTCGATGGCGGCGTCGGCTTCGCGTCTCGTCTCCAGATCGAAGCAGGTATCGTATCGTATCGCCACTCATTTCATCTTCTTCATCTGCTCATCGATTGCATTCGTCTCATTCACCAGAATCATCACTCTTTGATTGTTTGGTTAGATTTGTCCTTTGATTGTTGATTTCGATGTGGAAATGATGGCTTATTGTTGAGGTTTGAGGGGTGTTGATTTTGCATTTGGATCATGTTAGGTGACTATTGTTTCGACATGGGGGATCGGTGTGTGGTGGTGACTTTTGGTGAAATGGAGTTCCGTGTTGTGAGTGGGATGGGATTTGATTAAATAGTCTTCTTGTGGTTTGTCCGACTATCGCTTTAAACATTCTTTTTGACGGATTTAGTTAAGGAAGACATTGCTATGTGTATTCTTTGGTGCGCACGATTAGTACATTGCTATGTGTATTCTTGCTTGATATTGTTTAAAATGTTTAAAAGAATTAGAGGTGCGAGGTTTTGCTTTGGAGACAGTTTGGGATTGTTGGTAAGTTTCATTACAAGTAGTGCAGTATGAGAGAAAGACTCAGATGAACAGTTCTACCTTAGATGTCTGTGATCAGATATCAAGGGATGTTCTTACGTATTTTGTGGCGTAATTGGCACGCCTCCTATCTAGTTGAGGATCACATGGTGACAGCATGTGGATTCAGTATGATGATCTATCTTGTGTTATTGCTTTGGATATTCATAGGAGGAGAGATTTTAGTTTTCTGTGCTTTGGCAACGCCAAGTTGAGATTCTATTTTTCTTTGCTTTAGCAACTCAATACCTTAGTTCTACACCAAGGCAACGCCGTTGTATTTTTTTTGGCATTAGTGGATAGGCTCTTTGTAAGGGAAATCAGGGTAAGTGGTAATCTTTGGTGAATTGAGGTTTCATTTTCTTATGGGGGTGGATTCGGATGAAAATTTTGTTTTGGTTTTTTCTGATCATCTTTTGAAATATGGTTTTAGACGAACTACAGTTAAGGAGGAGAATACTAGTATACCTGATGGTAAGTGGTGATCATTGGTGAAATTAGGTTTCATATTCTGATGGGGTGGATTCTTATGAACATTTTGTTGTGGTTTCTTCAGATTATCTTTTATGTTTTTTGACGAACTACAGTTTAAGGAGGAGAATGCACGTATACCTGGTCAATATAGCTTCTAGTTAGCTTTTTGGAGTGAGTACAGAGAAAGAGAGTCCAGTTATCATCCATCTGTCCGTACATGTTTTTGGCTGTGCATCCCTGATTCCATCAATCATATGAAGAGTTTTTGAGAAGTTAATATAAGTAGTGGGCCATGACGTGAGGATGAGGGACGCTGATCTATCTTGGTATTGTTTAGAATTTCTTAAAGAAGAAAAGGTGTGAGTTTTTGCTTTGAGAAATTAATTATGCTGTTTTGCCGTTTTGGTGGTAAGTTTTATTCCATTTTGTGTAATTTGAACGAACAAGTGTACCTTCAATGTCTGTGTTGAGATGTCATGGAATGTTCTTCAGTTGTGGTGATTCGTTGAAAACATTGTTATCTTCTATAAACTCGATTACTTTCGTGTTTCTATAATGCTATTGAGTTGTTTCATATTCACTTCCAATTACTAACCTTTTCCTTTTTTCTGTTTATAATTGTAACTCCATATTATAATGTGTCCTTTTTCTGCTATAGGTGTTTGCTGGGCAGGCCATATTCCAGCAGGAACGGATGGTTCCAGTTCGTTTCTTTTCCAAAGAAGCTGCTCCGGTTGCACTTAAGGGAGATGGTGAGGAGTTCTCTGTTCATCTGACGTGGGGTTTTGTTTTAGTGCGCTTTATGTACATTACGGTTCTTAGCACAGTACATTGTGCATTATCATGTTTGTAATTTTTTCAGCTTGATTAAATGCCAGAGAGTTTGTCAAATATGTTGAGTCTATGTTTGTGCGCTTATTCTTATAAGATGTATGATTATTGTAGGTATGACCAGTGAATCTACATGCTGGACTTAGTTCACTCCTCTTAGATGCATCATCTTTATTAACATATGATTTCAATAGGGGGAACATATCACTGTTTTGGGTTTTGTCCTAGGCAACAATGTCTGAATGATTGCTGATTTATCCTTATTTTCCTCGACATGCTCCATGTGTTAATCAGAGATGTTGAAAAACATTTTTCTGGAGGTGAAGAACAAGTTCCAGACAGCTTTGGGTGTACTTCGCAAGGAAAAGATTACTATTGACCCTGAGGATCCAGCTGCTGTATCGCAGTATGCGAAGGTCATGAAGACTGTGAGAGAAAAGTATGCTTTTTTTAGTTTTAGATAATTTTTATTTTGTTATGCCTATATTTTCAGCATTTTGCTTTCGTTTTAACGCTCATAATCATGGACTCCTATTGAATACTGTTTGCTTCACTTACAGATCCATTTTTGTCTTACAACTGATATATTCTCTTTTAATTCGTACACTAGTCTAAGTGTTATTCTTGGATGCATTTTCCGATCCTTCTGAAAGATTGCAAAGTGTTCTGTTGTCATTTAGCTGTGTAGCCATATCTGAACACTCATCTGCAGGAAAAGCAAAGCTCCCCTTGGCCCTCTTTTCATGATGACCTACTTATAGACCTGCCCTCGATTTAAGTACTCTCGTCGTCTCAATATATATGCAACACTTTTCTTATTGAGTTGTTGCAATTTACTTGCAATCTTTCTAATTTTGATGAACTTTTTATATAAACATAACCAAAAGATTCATTATATGTTACAATACACTATATTATCTTTTTTCACAACTGTTGCTGTAAACTTTACTATCATTAAAAAAATATCCTTTCGGGTTAAACGGTTACAAGTAATATGAGACGGAGGGAATATTTATTTATTATTATTATTATTTTAACCAAAAGATATCTACATACAGTGGGCTGCAAAACCTTTATTGGTATTTGAAGCTGTCAACTTTGTGCCTTTTCTTCCCCTGCAGAGCGAATCTGTTTTCTGAATCAGAGAGGATCAAATACACAATTCAGACCCGAACCCAGGACATCCCTGATGCTCGTACATATCTGTCGACTCTGCAAGAAATACGTGTCAAGTATGAACTTGATACAAGTCTATTGAAATGCTCTTGCTGTGTTATTATTATTATTATCATTCATTATTTTATCAATACAAATTATTTACTTTATGCAGGAGAGGAATTTCAGATGATCTAGGTGTCGAAGATCTGATGTTTGAAGCTTTGGACAAAGTTGAAAATGAAATCAGGAAACCACTGCTGAGAAATGATAAGAAAGGAATGGATGTCTTGCTGGCTGAGTTTGATAAGATCAATAAGAAGTGAGTTTTCCGCTAAGATTATCAATCTCTTACGCATAGCTCCAGAGCTTTTCCTGCAATTCACAGTTCTGAACTTGCTACTGAGTTCCTGTTTCAACTTTGAGATTCAAAGTGTTCAAGTGAAATATACGTTCAACAGAGGATTCATAATATGTTTTTTTGACTCATTGCTGTATTTGATTTGTCTCCCCATTGTCCTGGTTCGCCTAGCATGATTTTGTTTTATTAAAATGCTTTTCTTGTACATCATTCTCGCAAGAAGTTTTATCGCATCCCTGCATCAAAATTATCCTGAACTATTTTCAGCCTTAGAATATGAACTCTTTTGGATTTGCTGCATTTATCCTCCTGTATTCTTTCATTCATTCATTAATTTTTCTTTTTTCTTTTTTGGGTTTTTTAGAGCAAATATTTGTTTTTTTGGATGTGCTTCACTGTAGTACATCGAATGATCTTGTGCACGGGTGCATCACATTCAATGACAGAATAGCACATATCACCATTTGACATATAAAAATGTTTTATAAAAGCTGTTAAAACTTTAGATGCTCATGCATGTGGTAGATTTATTAAATGTTAGAAAGTTGGGTTATAATATACCAGTTTCCTTGTGTGGGAGAAATTTGGGAAGTATTATTTACGTGGCTAAATATTGGGGACCTAAATTGAGAAATCAAGCACATCTAAGAGTTCCCAGACAAAATATCACGTAAAAGAAAACACATATTGATTTATCCTAAACTGTAATTTTCAACTTTACTCTTGTTAGGCTAGCTGATGCAGCGCGGACCTGGTGTTTTTTTTCCCCTTCTCTTTCAAGGTTTTTTTTTTCCCACAATTGCTAACTATTGCTTTTACAGGCTGGGAATTCAGAAGGAGGACTTGCCCAAATATGAGGTGCAGTTGGAGCTTAAAATTGCAAAAGCACAACTGGAAGAGTTGAAGAAAGATGCTCTTGAGGCAATGGAAACTCAAAAGAAGAGGTATCTAAGCTCTACAAGCACTTCTCTTTATGTTTGGTTTTTTAGAACATAAAGTGCTTTTTTTTTCCCCTGCTCTTCATCTTTGCTGTCTATACTTGAACGCTTACTCATCCTCACATATTGGATAGAGGCTTGCTTGTCGTCAACATTGTTGTGTACCAAGTACCATCATAATGTTTATTATTCATCCTAACCTAAAAGAACAGAAGTGTGGGGCACAACTGCAGATGTCTCCCCAAGTAAAATATTAAACATTACAGGTGCACATTTTTGCCCATTTTCTTTATTCAATTATTCTATAGCCAAACCCCATTAGGAGTCCCTCGTGAAGTACCCGTCAATCTCTAGTTCACCAAACCGATAATATATTTAGGTTCCTATGATCAACTCAACCACTGCATATTCCTTTACCATTTTAAGCTGGTGGTGGTGACAGAACCTTGGGATTGTTGTTTGTGTGGGCCGTGTGGTTTTGCGAGTTCGAGATGCCCCTGGTCTGAATGTTGGGGGTATGAAGTATGAACCATATCCTGAAAACCTTACTGACAATCCTGATATAAACTATCTATACTGTTAATTCTTTTTCCTGATAAAAGTATAAAACCGCTAAATTCTAGTGATTTTAAATGCTCTATTGAACACTTTCCAAAGAGAAGTTTATGATGAGTAAGAATTATGTATGTTTTCAGGGAGGAGTTCAAGGATGAGGAAATGGTTGACGTGAAATCCTTGGACATTCGGAACTTCCTCTGAGATACTTCAGTTTCCGCTCCCCAGGTTTTCTTCAGGACTTTAGTCTGGGCATTTGTCTAATCAACGAGGATGATGATGACAAATTTCATTTTTAGTAAAATAAAGCTTGCCTATCCATGTGTAATTGGAAGTTACTGTTTATCTTGCGGTGCTGTCTTCTGGATTTCAAATGCCCAGTTAGCCTGCCTTGAGTAACTTCAATTGCGGGGTTTTGTGTACCGACTTGTAGGCATGGCCATGATATGATATTTCAAAGTTCTCTCAAGTCTCAGCATCAAACTAGGATGACCATTGTGGCTACTGTTTATGTAACGTTTGCTTTTTTCTGTGGTGGTGTGATTTGCTCTGTGGTGTATTAATATAGCACAGAATTACTGCCGTAGCGTGTGTGCCTAGCTGACACTTGAAGTCTTTGAAAAACCTAAAATAGATACGTTGCTTGAATCCTTAAAACGAGGTGTTTTATTACTGAATGTCAGTTATAGCTATCAAGAAGAGAAAATGCAGCTGCCAATCTAGAACTTCAGCAAACATGAGTCTATAGTTTATAGTAATATTAAGTTTCTAAGACAGAAGAAGTGTCGATGCTGAGTGATTGTCCATTCTGGCGTGAGACAGTAGAACGGAACACAACTGTTATCAGAGAGAGAAGGAGCATGAAGGGTGGAAGAGCCTTTTAAGAAGCAGATCGAGCTTTCTAACTCACTGTGCATGAATCTTGAGTTGGCAGAGAACAACGGGAAAGTTCTTCAAGAATTTGACTCAGAAGAAAGACAATAGAAATTGCTCCAACGCATTCGAAGGGAAGGATGAGGTTAGGCTTAATCGGTTCTTTGAGAGGAATATTCAACTGGGAGAATTTGAAGTTTGTCAATCGCAAAGTTCCCGGGAATGAATGGGTTATGGACAGCACAGGATTTAACAAGTTCAAGAAGAATCGAATTCTCGCTTGCATGAAGCTCTTCTGATGCAAATATCTGCTTTCAAATGTGAAGTACCAAATGTTAGAATTGAATTTTCAGTTGCGCGAAGAGTACTTCATATCTAACTCTATATCTGGCTTTAAAAGAGGAGCTTAAACCCATGCTGAAGATGTTCAAGTCAGCTGCATGTTCGACAATCTTTTCACAAGTGAAATTTCTGGAATATCAGTTTTGGAAAAGAAACCAGAATCTTGGAGCTGCGGACTCAGTACAAGGATCAGGAAGCATGTGAGCCATAGCATGTCTCCGACTAACATACTTTCAGGATCAGGTAACATTATATGACAGTAGATTGATAAACATATTCTCATTACGCATTGCAGATATATTATACATCAGATAGATCAACAAATTGTTGTAAATGGAGCACACAATTACTGAGATACATCGTTAGACCGATATGAAGTTATGCGGGGCGGGGCGAAGGAGCATGTCCTTGCAATTTTTATCGAGGAGTTTTTTTTTTTTGTCAAAGAATCACATCTGTAACTATAAAAAAAATCAAAAAATGAACTAGAATAATTAGCATTTTGCTGGGTTGAGGGTTGAAAATTGGAGCAGATTCTAGCAGGCACATCGTCCCCTTTGTTCTATATCAGAGATGGAACTTGGCATTCTTCCAAAGTAACTGCATAGATATTGAACAGAACTTTGGTTAATATACGCTGTCATTTCAGCGTATATGTGAAAATCGGACTTACATGTCTGTGTCAGGTTCATGAGAGAGTGCAGCGGTTGCGACGCATTGAAAAGCAACATCCACATTGACATTCTCCTTTGCAGAAGTTTCGAAGTATGGTATATCTCCATTCAACCTGCACCATTCCTTTGCAGTCTTCTCGGCCACCTTCGTCATATAATAAATAGTCAACAATAGTCCTTGATGAACTTTGTAGAAGAAGACCCAAGGAGTAACCCAAATCAAGGAACTGCTTACCGTTCGAATGATACCACCATCTATGTCAATCTTGTTTCCAATCAGCACAAAGGGAAATTTCGTTGAATCTTGCATGTCTATCTGGTTAATCAAACAGAATTTATGAGAATGAAATAAGATTATAAGCTAGATTATTGACGCCTGTCATGCTAACGTTTGACATTCTGTCTGTCTTGACACTTTCTAATAATTGTATTGCAAGGATCAAAACCTGAGAATTCGTAAATGGCAAAGCAAAACATGACTGGACCTGCTTGATGAACTCTTGGTGCCAATGTTGGAGGGATTCAAATGATTTGAGAACATTGACGTCGTAGACGAGCACACAACAGTCGGCACCTCTATAGAATGCTGATCCTAGGCTCTGAAACCGTTCCTGCCCAGCCGTGTCCCATATCTGATAACAAACAATGAAACAAATGGATCATCCGAGTCATAAATAATATCTTAGTATGCTATTTTTTGGGAGAAGTACCTGCAGATTCACCAGCTTATCATCTATGTGCAGCTCCTTGGTGACAAAATCTGCTCCTATGGTCGCTTTGTGTAGTGTATTGAACTTCGCCCTTACATATCTGAAAGAAATTAGCATGAGAACCTACCATGTATCTGTTATCGAGACACTTAAAACAAGACTATTAAGTTGCAGTTGTTATACCGGTCGATAAGAGACGTCTTTCCGACCCTGAAAACCAACGTATATGGAGAAGTAGATTAAAACAGGCTGAGAACTCAGGAGTTCGGAAGTACGAGGCATAATCAAGTATAGGAGATTTTTGAACAAGGAAACAAACCCGACATCTCCGAGAACTATAACCTTGAGCAAGATCTTCTGCAAGGAGAAGGACATGGAAGAAGATGGAACACAGACAAAGGAAGATAATCCAATACGACTCAGCAAAACAGGCTCAAATTCGCCTTCTTCGTTCTGTCTTCTGGTATGCTGATGAGACTTTATTGAACAAGCATTGATCAATCTTGAAACGCATACCAAAGAAATTAACAAACATGACAGTGAGAGTCTTGAAGAATATATAGCAAATTTCCACCAATTATGGTATGTTTGAACATTGGCATTATATGGGAATACTTGTGTGCTACTGCTACTATTGTAACTTTTAGCAGAATAATAAATCAAGTGATGTTGATTTTGAGTAAGATGGTGAAAGACGAGGACGTGCTACCATCACCTTTTTTCTTTGGTTGATTTTGATTTGATAATCAAATGTGGAAGCTTGTAAGAGTTGCTTTGCAATGCGTATGAGGTGGTCGGACCATTTCAAACACGGCTTTTAATATGAAGAGATACCTTCGCATCCAGGGTAATTAATTCAACTGTAGTAAGCATGATGTCAATTGTCACAATTATTACACCCGAAGAAATTTCTAATGTTAGCAGGTGTGTAGGAGGAATGCTACGAACAGTTGATCATCATGTCCTTTTCGAACAAAGCTCTCTTCGTTATCTGTGGATGATTACCACAAATCATGTGACGTCCATAATAAAATAAGAGTGTTGAGATTATCGACTACTTCACATCCCGACAGATATAGATTATACGAACTCAATACAGGATCCTGCTAGATACAATAAATATTAGATATTGATTGATTGATAATTTGACGTCAGACAAAGTTTTATGATTAGAAATAATAAATATTAGATATTTCACATCCTTGATAGATAGTTCGGTTTCAGAAAAAGTTTTATAGTTAGATACAGTAAGAGTATCCACTACCGTGTCAAACATAAAGAGACTCCCATCTGCAAATCTCATGTTATTGAGTGAGCTATTTCTATTTTGTTCACAATAGTTAACTAAAATTACCATAAAAAATTTAGACTCTATCCTAAACTCCTTTGCACGAGTCTTTGGTTGAGACTCTCAAAAAATGAGAAAACCATGCACATCAAGAGCGTATCATTGTGTCCTATACACTATAAATTTTGAAAACTCTAAAATGTGAATTGACAAGTTATAATTATAGAGTCGAACTCTCCCACATCATTATGAGTGCTCATTAGATATTTCATGTCCTCGATAAGATAAAATTTTATAATTAGATATAGTAAATATTAGATATTGAATCCTAAAAATGATAGGACATGAGAAGTGTTGCCTTAAACAAGAAGGGCCTTGGGCCCTAATCATCTATCTCATTCGAAGCAACCGACCATCAACCATCGATCCATCCTTCAACCGACCCGCCCAAGGGCCATGACATGACTCTTGTTCAATCTCTGAGCCCTCCTCAAACGCAACGCCCTGCACTCTTCGTCCCCTCTCTAGATCTCTTCTTCCCACGTGCTCCACACGGACCTCTGAACCCTGAACGCATCAACAGTTTCTTCTCCACTGCGATTCGATTCGTCACCCAAATCATCATCTCATCTCGGCGGCACTCGACTAGATCTCGGACATATTGTTATCTAATCATTGTTGTAAGAGGACTGGGGATCGAATTGGATATCGGTTGTTTCAAAATCGAGATTGATGCGGCTGTGTCTATAGTTTGATTGTTCGATGTTGATTAGAGGTAGTTTTGCGGAGGAGTCGTTGTTGATGCGTGGATTGACATAGTGATTGAGGATTTGTTAGTGAGAAGGGAAAGTTGAAGGGAGGATGTTTTGGAGGGAGAGAAATCGGGAGAGCAAAGACCAGAACGGTGGACCGCGTTGCGGCCAGGTCCGCGTCCTAGTTGTCGGCGATTCAGGTGCATTTTCTTCGTTTTTGTTTTCCTCTCGATGTAGTAGTTAATGTTTAATCATATTGTGATTATAGATTCTGTTATGGGGGAAGGAGGCTGAGTGGGTGGTGCCTTCTTTAGGAGTGTAGTAAATAGTGACTAGTAGTATCAGATAGGGATTAGATTGAGAGTGCTGATTGTTCTCGAGGGAGAGCGAATTTGTCTATCATTGTATGTTCCGGAGGAGGTGATTACTGTCATGAACCGTATGGGATTTATTTCGGTGGGATCATACGCATTTATTTGAAATTGTATTACAGTTTTTATGAATATGCAAGATCAATTGCTATTGTAATGTGAAGGCGAGTGTGTCTGTCGTCATTGTTGATCTCTTGAAGTATAGTCTATGCGGCGGCAGCTGTTTTATGCTAAGGTGTGGATTTTGAATCAGACCTCCTCGTGATATCATGCGAGTGTCTCTATTGTATGAGTGAGGGCATGGTTGACATCTTAGATTGTTAGATTGTTTGATTGGTTACATTGGTGGATCATGTGCTGAAGAGACAGAGAAATGAAGATCAGAATCCAGATTTATGAAAATTATGTGGAACACACTACTCTACAATGTCAAATTTTATTTTTGAGCTGATGGAAGCATTGCTTTTCTGCATTTACGCTGAATGTTGGTTTTCTTATAGGCGTTGGAAAGACTTCTTTGGTTCACCTGATCATTGAAGGTTCCTCTACGAGTCGCCCGTCACCAACAATTGGTTGTGTAGTTAGTGTGAAGGTAACTAATGAACTTCACTTTCTGCTGGTAGACTCTTATCCAGGAAGAAATTTGATTCAGGATTTTGATACGTTCTTTTTTTTTCCTTGGCAAAATTCATAGCACACTACATATGGAAACACTGGCAGTTCTTCGAATAGTCTCAGTGGTGACTCTGGTAGGGATTTCTTTGTGGAGCTTTGGGATATCTCGGGACATGAACGCTATAAGGATTGTCGCTCTCTTTTCTATTCACAGATAAATGGTAAGTGAAATTATTATTTTCTTTTTAAAAAAATCATGTTTTTTTTATTCCCAGAATGCCAAAGCTGCTGGCTGCCTATTGACTGTCTATACTAGTTTGTACTTCGTAGAGATGATTAAAGAATCTTTTCTTCATTTTATTGCTAATAATTCTAATCGACAGAGAAAAGAACAAGTCATATGACATGTGATAGGTTGTATACCTTTCCATCTTAGATTGTCGCCTTCCAGGACTGGATATGCTTGTTTATGTCATCTCGAATAATCCTTAGCATCGTGTTTTTTATTTGTCTTGTCTCTTTTAAGATCTCTAGAACCTGATTTTTTCATAATTGTTATTTGATAGACATTTTGATCGATTGATTTCTCTTTGTTGGGAACAATGAACAACTACCAAACTTACTTTAGCTTTTTGAAATTCTTTCACAGGTGTTATTTTTGTGTATGACCTTTCCCAGCGGAGGACAAAAACAAGCTTGCACAAGTGGGCTGCAGAAATTGCCTCTACTGGGTCATTCTCTGCGCCCCTTGGATCAGGAGGTCCTGGTGGCCTTCCTGTCCCATATATTGTGGTCAGCAATAAGGTAGATATTGCTACAAAAGAAGGCACGAGAGGTAGCAGTGGAAATCTTGTTGATGCAGCACGACAGTGGGTTGAAAAGCAGGGCTTGTTGCCGTCAAGTGAAGAACTGCCATTGACCGAATCTTTTCCTGGCAGTGGAGCTCTCCTAGCTGTAAGATTTTCACCTCATAAGCCACTGCAATTGTATCATATTTAGCTTGTACCTGATTTACTTTCGATGGGTAGGCAAATGCTAGATTTGGAAGGTCAAGGAAAAAGCTATCTAAAACTTAGATTTCCTGCTGATTTCAATTTGAATTGATGAATGTATGGTGCATTCTGGTATCGAATGAGTAGTACTGAGCGTACTGGCAAATATTTTCAGTTCAATCAAGCAGGATATAAGAAGGTTGTCAAGTGCTTCTGTTGCAATTGACCCCTTTTCATTTCCATCTTGTTTTAGCACTTCTTATATTACTGCATGTGTTCGGGGCAGACTTGCCTCTTTTTAGGATGATTAACGGATAAGAAAGCACTAGCTTGACTTGGATGACAATTATGTAAATGGATCTATGAAGTCAGTGCTGCATAAATCTTAATTCTTAACTCCTCACTAAAATTTGGTCCTGGTTCTTCTCTTGTGCAACTCGACCTGAAATTGGAACTCAAACTGAACTTGGGTTGCAGAATATATACACTCTTCTCAAGGAAAAAGGGTGAACCAGGCATATGTACCTCGGAGTGCTTCCAATTCTAAGGGCCTCTTTGCAAGTTAATTAATAAGGAACTTAGGCAAACATCTTGTCAACCATTTATATCGAGTGTATGTATCATGCTCTTTAACTGAAACCATGTTTGGCCCTGTATGCACACATACACTCACGCAGGAACAAATAAACATTTTCCTTGAAGAGTATTTCCTTTGAGCTGTTTTTGACATTCTCTGTATGTTCAGCCTGGTACTCCACACCCTTTGTCCTAACATCTGTGATTTTCCTCTAAACTCAATGATTTCTAAATATCAAGTGATGAGCATTTTTTCTTCCTTGCACACTATTCCCCAGTTCATCAACTGTTTTTAGAGCTATCTGCTTGTATCTCTGCAGGCTTCCAAAGAAGCAAGATTTGACAAGGAAGCTGTAATGAAGTTCTTCCACATGGTCTGCCTCGATTACATTTTTTTTTTGTTCTTTCTTTTGTATCTAATTTCAAATCCATCTTACACTTGTAGTTGTTTTTCTTGCAGTTGATCAGGAGAAGCTATTTTTTTGATGAGTTGAATGCATCTAAAGCCTTGTCTATTTCACCTGCTCTGAGTTCTGCAGGGAGGTTAGATGGAATTACAAGTGAAGATGATCAACTATATAACAGTACAAGGTATACTCCACATCGTCTCAGTTGGTAAAATAATCTCTCATGGGAAAATCATGCATTTGCTTCAGACGAGTATAGAATAATTTCGTGGTCACTTGTTTACCTCCTTTTTCTTCTGTGGGATAAGGAAGCTTCTCCATCACCTGACAGTCAAAAGACTCTCTTATCTGTAAAGTGACATTTTGCCCCCCAAGGAGTGAGGAAGGGGTTGTTTTCTCTTCTTTTCTTTTCTTTTTT
>LIEC01012000.1:51803-137890 GCA_001925005.1 Drosera capensis
GGGGGAGGGGGGGGGGGGGGGGATTACCAAGAAGACAGAAAACAAGCAAGTCCCTGTCTCAGAAAAATGATATCAACTTGAGTCTAAATTCACAGTTTCGTAGTTTCGTTCTGTAAACTAATTGAGTTACATATGATTCTGCAGAGGTCATAAGGTCATCGTAGAGACCATGATATCACAATGCAAAATACCAAATTCACTATTCCATCCTATTCTCTCTGTGTCATATCACGGCTAGATTTTTATTTCCACGACCGGAAGACAGAAACTAATGACACCAGAGACTTCAAGAAGAGGAGAACGCACTATATTTCCATCCTCCATGTTTTCGAGGTTCACTTGGCTCGACAAATGTTCCTGCTGATCTACTTGCAGACTTGTTCACTAGAGCACAGATTTCACCATCGAGCTATCTTTACTCATATTCATTAGCTTGGCAATTTTTTTCTGTTGTATAGCTCTTACGTTGATAGACACACAGTCGGTGGGTACGTACAACCGATGTCTCTCATCACCAGGCAGCATAGCCAAGGAGATAGCTTATCTTTGAACAGTCTGCCCTCTTTATGGGTTCACTACAGAGGACCACCTAAAACATAGAAATAAATAACGGTGTTATGTTTTGAAAAAAAAAAAGAAAAAAAAATTATGCTGCAATCACCATTCAATTAATTACTGCAATACTATCTCCATCATATTTTATTGTTTAAAAAAGATTTGTTTTTTTTCCAAATTCAAAATTTTGAATTTTTAAAGATATATGATTGTTATTACTTTGGAGCAGTTTATTAATTGCTGCTTGCAGCATAAACACAAAAGAAAAAAAAAAAGCGATGTTACTTCTTTTTTTTTAAAGACCCCGGTGTTATGTTAAACATCAGAAAGTGACTGGCGCGACAATTCTTTCCATTTCTACCTTAGAAGAAACAAGTTGCATTACATTATGTAAAATAAAGATTCTAAAAATAATAATAATGATGTGATAAAAAATTAAAATGATATTAAAAAAATTGTGTTGAAATATGCACTAAAGGGTAAACGTTATAATATGCGATTGAGAAATTTGATAAAGTTATTATATTACTATAACATTCTTTATTTTTATATTTTAATTAATTTACTGTAACATTATGCATAACGATGAGTAAAAAGATAAAAATTATGATATAAGTGCTCTTAGCAACCGGTGGTTTCCAAGAGGCGGCTAAGTTCATGATACTCCACGACGGCAACGATGATTATTTTTATCGTGATGCATAAAGTTTAATACGCATGTAACGACGATCAAATGTTGTTTTTTGTAAATTTATTATGAAATATCAATTATTGTATAAATTATATTCAGGACAATCAGATACGATTTGATTTGAAAACGAGATTTGTATTTAAAATATACCAAACTTTTTGGGACAGAAGAAGCAGAAGAGAAGAGGAAACCACTTGCTCAATCCAGCGTCTTCGACGCTTCAAGAGTTGCTCGAAGCAGATCCTCCACTTGAGATGACTCATTATATCTTTTGCTCGTGATCATGTGCTTTTCGATTCTTCAAATTACATCTCTCATTATGACAACAGGGACGACGAATACCCTTTCAACTGTAGCAACAGAGTTATAGCACCTTTGAGGCTCTACGGATATTGTGATTTATGGTAGTAGTAGCCACCACGCGATATTGTCAGTGAAGACTGCAAATTAACGGGTGAAAGTTAATTACTATATACTATTCCTTTCATCCCATAAAAAAATAACGTTATATTATAATTATATTATTCAACACGTATTTAAGGAGGTTCGTTATTAGTCTTAACAACGTAAAAAAATAACGTCACTCGTTTAAAATTAAAATACATATAACTTATCATTTACATGAATAACGAAATTTCACAAATTGCTTATAAAATAATACATAAAGAAAGAAATATTATTAATCTCACGATTTATGAAGGTTGTGAGCGTGACACTGACATCTCCGTTTTGGATTCTAGCACTTAATACGAGGTACTTATTTAGCACCTGTTTTGTTATGGACGTATATCATCAGTTCACAACTTTTCTGACTTCCTCGATAATTTCATACACTACGCATTTGGTTAATCCTTCCTGCATTCGCATTATATTCCCGACTGGCATGCTATTCATTTCACTTTTTTTTTTTTTTTTTTTCACTTTTTGTTATCTTTACACGTTCACACAAACCTCATCTCATAATAACACTAACCAAAAGAACGAATTGGTAACGGAAAGCAGAAAAGGGAGATCCAAAAATCCAAAGTTTCAAACCAATCAACACATTCGAATTAATGACTGGGTCTGAGAAACCCTAACCTCATAACGCTTGCCGATAACCTCGATCGAAGGCCCTTTAGACTCCCAGAAATCATCACAACAGGAATTCGCTAGAAATTTCCCATTCTGCAACACCAATTACAAACAGTCACTAGCAAGTATTGTGTATAAACATACTACTGTTTCAGTCGAAATTTAAGATAGAAAAATGAAACTGTAATCACGATGATAATGATAACCTCATCGTCTCCTCCAATATCCACTCGCAAATCGCAATCGATTTATGATCATCCTTTCACCGTCAACGGTCTCCGCATGCGAAACCACAACTACGTTATCATCACCGGCCCAGAGAACTACGCCGGCGGTCGCTCAATGAGCTTGGATGAATTGCGGAGGAGGAGATGGCCTTGTGTTGTGGCCAATAGGCCGACGACTGCCTTGGGACTATTCCTTTCTTTTCATATACCAAGCAACTTTATTCGACTTTCTAAAATCAACATTTAGGTCGCTTATTAAAATGAAAACAAAAAACAAAAAACCAACATCAGGACATTAGAACATTAAAGAAGCATATTCTCGGTCCTCATAGTTGTACCTCATTTCTAAATATATCTTCTCATACTGTTTAATCTTTTTTTTTTTCAGAAAATTAAATTTAATCTGTTTCATATTAAATATAACGTTTTTTATCGTCTCAAAATATATACAAACACTTATTTAATTTTCATATTTGAAATCAAATTGAACACACTATTCTATCATACCCCATTAACTTTTCTCACACATTTTCACATCAACTATCACTATCATTAAAAAAATATAATATATTAATCAAATTCAAATCTCACATAAAATTTCGTGTCGGATCAAACTGTTATATATAATTTAAAACTAATGGAGTAATGTTTAATCTTAACGATATGATTTGAGTAAACACATTAATGATAGATATGTCAACTATCAAGATACGTTTTTGAGAAAATTATACTTCAGTATCAAAGAAAGAAAAAAAAAATATTTATATAATCTTGTCAAGTGTAGAGTGTGATAAGGGATCCTACAAGACAAGGACAATGTTCACAAATATTATTTTTATTTTTATATAGAGATATTGTTTTTTATGTTTTTAAATGTCTTATTCTTAATCTCACGGTTAAAAAAAAGGTTTTTTATTATTAAACCAACACCACTTAACACTTAACAAACTCATAATATCGGGTAAATAGTATTTCATTGTCTTTCCAGAATACGCAGATTATGTATCTTTATGTTACAAAAGTTACTAAGCTTGCAAAATAGCTAGAGGCTATGATGTTGAGACAAGAAGACGACCCACGTTGTCTTTGAACCATGCCATACAAGAAGTCAAAATGGGACAATGTAATCCAATTTCTCTAACAAATCCAACTTCATTGCTTGCTGAAATGATGACCATATATATAGTACGTGTAATATTAAATATAATATTTTTAATTTTTGTATTATTTAATATATATTTTGAAAAGTTTTATTTATTATCTTGATGACACAAAAAAATTATATCACTGTTATAAAATTAAAATATATAATTTAAATTATAATTATTGATTCCTGCTAATTTTTCAAAAAATAATTTAAATTTCATCTTGATAAATATGTTTTTCTAATTGTTATAAATAATTCAGGATAGATGGAATAATATATGCCTACGGTATAGAGCTGGACGCTGCTCCATGTTTCCTCGCACTTGGTTGTTGACTTTGTTACCCCATCTTGGATTTGGATCACCGAAACCGTTCAAACTCAACCAATATATGATGATAAAAGTTACGAAATGAGCTCATCACATCTCCATCTTTCATTTCAGTTTTCGGCCTCTACCTCGGGTTCTGTGTTCTTTTGCGTCTTGAGAAACCATAACTGTAATTCCTTTGTGGTTTTGGATTTTGAAGATTGAGGTTGCTTATAAGATTTAGTAGCATACTTGTTGATATAATATATGATATGTCGGATTCGATTCATTCACAATTAGCTGCTTTTCGTTTCTATCAGAAGAAATATGGCATGGTCTGAGGAAGTCAATGTTGTTCTGCTTTTCTGTTTGCCATTGTATTTTCAGCCGAAGATAAAAAGGATGGACAATGGGACATGACGAGATGTTTACAGGATTTGTTCACCAACTTTATTGGGATGATAGTGATGCAGTTCAATGTATGAGATTTCTTTGATGTAATTTTTCTCTTTTAATTTTATCATTAAGGGGCAACTTATTTTTTTCCCCATCCTTTAAAGTTCCATGTATGTTTTGTCTTTTTTTATTGCATCTCGATTTATTTTCTTTACAGATCGACCATGCTATACGCACTGCAAATTCTACCTCTCATATATTGCAATCCGTACAATAAGTAACACAGTGTAAAAAAAATTTGATATGAAAACTTTATGTAATAAATTGTCAGTTTTATATAAGAAGGAGAAAATAATTTACATGCATCCACTCAAGATTTCTTTTGTCTGAAGATAAAGGCAGAGTACCTGTTGTGTTTGTTAATTGTTAGTTGGGTTGGTTAGTTCAGGTCAAGCAAATCCATAGCATAGATTGCGGCATCAGTCAGCACAACGCATGGATGAATAAAGCATCAAAACTTGTTTTAAAAATCAGATGGACCAATATGTGCCTTGAGAGACAAAAGTTCATCATGTGTCTAACAAAATGGAAGTTTTTGACAAAAAAAAAAAAACATTGTAAGCAAGTACCTTTCATGTATAAAAATAGAAATCCAAAACCAGATTTCCATTCATCCAAACCTGAAATTTTGTTCTCACTTTTCTGCCTCCCTCTCTCTCTCTCTTCCAAGAATAACGAATGACCAAAACATGAAGGTACACAAACCTTCAGGCGTCATGATTCCCTTCTCCTCTCTTTATTAGCTTTTCCTCCTCCATTTTTTTTCCTTTTCTTGCAGCTGCACAAACCAACAGGTTTGGTTATCGTAATTCTTAACTCCGGTCGTCTTCTTTCTAAGGGCTCTTTTGGATTTCTTCGAAGGGAAGATCCTGAGAGCTCTTAGAAAGTTTTTATTTGCATTATGGCGCCCGACACATCACCCACAATGTCCGTCGAAGGTAATATATGCGTCCTCGTTTCCTCCTTTTTAAATAATTGACTCCTGAAAGTTTGCAAGAAAAAGAATCAGAAGATCAATCTCCATGTGTTCTGTTTCTCATCCTGTTCATATATGTGTCGAGAGGAATTTGTGGATCAGTCTCGATCCAATGGTTTCCTAATTCCTATTTTACATGAAAAAATGGTTTTTTTGTTGTCTGAGGATGTGATTCGCTTGATGCATCCTATGATCAGGGAATGCTTGAATTATGTTAGGCTGCAAGACCAAAGAAAGAAAACTTGATAACTATTTCACATTTGCTACGAATTATCAATACTGATATGATTTCTCAATATCATAACCCATTGAGAATCAAACTTTTATACAAGGAGTTCGTCATTTTTTAACCAAGTCTTAAGACTCTTAACCCTGAAGTGTATTAGGTTGGATCACAAACGAGAATGAATTTATCTTGCCAACGTTATCGAGCACTAGTTAGTTCTTTCTAATAATAACATTCGGTTCCTTTTGTTAATGTGTTCAATGTTTTTTGCCCATGAAGATTCCCTACAAATCGATCATAACCAAGCTTCTGTTGAAAACCAAGATGGATTCAACAAGCCTGATTCCATAGAGGAAAGTGGAGATGAATCATCATCTCCTAGAGGTGTGCTAGAAACACCAGAGTCAGAGACAAGCTCAGTTTCAGAAGAACAGATCATCATCAGTACCAATACTTCCAATTCAACATCCACTGAGAAATCCGCGACACAATATGGTGGTGGCGGCGGCGGAGGAGGAGCTTTCGGCTATGGGATTCCATGGAAAGCATTTATGAATGGGATGAAGAAGATACCACTGAGGAAGTTCTCCACCTCGACGATCGCTCTGCTTACAAGTTACGAGCTGGCTTCAAGAACACGGAAACTAGCTAGAATCAGGAGCGCTGAGGATGGGGTTGATTATGGGCTTCTGCCTATGGCTAAACTATCTTGGAGGAACTTTGAGTACGCGGAGTTGGTGGCTGCTACTGATAATTTTAGCCCAGGTAAGTTTCAGCTTCCTTTGTCCTACTCCTCACCATTGCATTCTGAACAATCTTTCTATGATCATGCTGAAATGGAGTTGCAGGACGACGAAATCAGAATAATTGAAACATGTAACTATAAAATTAAAGGTTCGTCAAGCGCGTAGTTTAAAAAAAAAAAAAAGGTCTGTCAAGGACAGAACTTCATAAGACAATCCCAACTACAACTCGAAACATGGTTTAAAAAAAATCAACATCTGGATCATTTGTATCAATATTTATCTCTCATAACACATTAATGGTTTATTCGAATATAAAACTGATTGTTCATTCTTATATAATGGACAATGAATGATTGAAGTAACTCATTAACCATTCATACCAAGATGATGTAAGGCTTCATACCATCACGTAGTGAATTTCTCAGTAGATCATCGATTCATCCTTGTCCTAGACTCTCTCAATCCCATCACAATTCAGAAACCCTAACCCTAAACCCAACGTTTCCAATATATTTCCGCACAGAGTCCTTCACCCACTCCTCAGACATTCAGATCCCGGGAATCGACTCACGATTATGTAATATCAGCCACCTCTTCCTCATTTGATCGGCATTTTCGGCGCTCTCAATTCTCATAAATCATTGTCGAAGAAAACGGTTTTGATTTATGCTGTGGGAACAAGGATTGCATTGAGAGGGTGATTAAATTTTGGATTCTTGGGTTCACAATAATGCGTATTTCCTATGAAGATCATTACTCCTAAACGCTTGAGAGTTCTGGCAATCCACGCTGAATCAAACCCTTCTACCGTGTTATGTTACTGAGCTAGCAAATTATAACTATAGGCTGTTTAACACAATTTTGGTGTTAATGATGCACTTTGTTAATCAACAGATTATAGTGGAAAATTAAGTAACCCTGTAACTTAAAAATAATATTCTGAGTACTTTCTTGACAGAGAGACTACTGGGCAAAGGAGGGCACGCTGAGGTATACAAAGGCAGCTTGCCGGACGGGAGCGTGGTGGCGGTGAAGAGACTGATCAAGGAAGACAAGGAAGATGCCGGAAATGAGGCCGGCGGACCCTCGGAAGACGAGATCAAGACCGCGGATTTCTTGTCGGAACTCGGGATCATCGCCCACATTGACCACCCCAATAGCGCCAAGCTCATTGGCTACTGCCTCCAGGGAGGCCTCTTTCTTGTTCTTCAGTTATGCGCTCATGGCAGCCTTGCTTCCCACCTTCATGGTGATATATCTTTTTGTTTTCTATTATGGTTGTTTCTGTTTTCTGTTTTATCAGCTTTAAGTGTCTTGTTTGATTGACGAGGAGGTATTAGAATTGCAGGATCGGCTGAGTGCTTGGAATGGAAGTTGAGGTATAAGGTGGCGTTGGGTGTGGCAGAAGGGCTAAGTTATCTGCATCATACCTGCCCTAGGCGCATTATACACCGAGACATCAAGGCTTCAAACATACTGCTTGACGAAGATTATGAGCCGCTGGTTCTGTTTTCTAATATCCTCCTTTAGCTAGCATACACTTCAAATATGTTCTGATTTTTTATGGAGTTGGGGCATATCTTGCTGTTATGTTTTGCTGATGTATTGATCTGTGTGTTGCTTACTTTTGGGCATTGATTATTCAGATATCGGACTATGGGTTGGCGAAGTGGCTGCCAGACAAATGGCTTCATCATGTCCTGTATCCTATTGAAGGAACTTTCGGGTAAGATTTTTCGAATGAGTAATACAACTTAATGATGTAAGTTGATTTCGATGCAAGAGCAGAAGAGAACCAACAAAGGAAACCATAGGATGACTATGTTACCACAAATTATGCAAAGCAATGACGTGATTTGGATTCAGATATCTAGCTCCCGAGTATTTCATGCACGGAATAGTTGATGAGAAGACGGACGTCTTTGCATTTGGTGTACTATTGCTGGAGCTCATTACTGGCCGTCATGCGGTTGACTCAAGCAGGCAGAGCCTTGTTATGTGGGTATGTTTCCAGAGAACTTTTTTTCTGTACGCTTAGTGAAGCTCTTGAAATTCGCTTCATAATGGATAATTACTTTTTTAAAAACAATGCATAGCTCTCCTCGGAGGCAATTCTCAATAGCACAAGGTCGTGTCTCCTGTTTTAACTGTAACAAGAAAATAAGCACTGAGCTAAAATTGATTATTAGAATGCTTGAGTAAGTATTGAGAAGAGGAAATTTGGGAAAGCATGTTGGTTATCAAAGTCACGCAACCATCTCAGGTTTGTGAATTGCAACGGTCGGAATGAGTAAGTATTGAGAAGAGGAAATTTGGGAAAGCATGTTGGTTATCAAAGTCACGCAACCATCTCAGGTTTGTGAATTGCAACGGTCTTCCGATCACTGCCATCAGTCTAATTGCTCTCAGTCTCAGGATAGCGGGGGAAGACTTGTAAGATTAGCATGTCCGAAATGGAAAAACAAATTGTCTCTGGTTGTTATGATTTCTATCAGTCCTGCTGTTGTAGTAATTCACTTGGAATGCAACGCCTGCACAAGATGAAACATTTCTTTTTCAAATGGAACAGGCAAAACCTCTGCTAGACTGTAATAATATGACAGGCTTAGTAGATCAACGGCTGGGAACTGATTATGATCCTGCCGAAATGAAGCGTATCATGCATATTGCCTCCTTGTGCATTCATCATGTACCTGGTCGACGTCCTCACATGAATAAGGTATCTCCCCTTCCTCCTCCTGTCTCTCCCCTGTTGTCGACCTTCTTGACCATTTCATCAACTTCTGTGATTGAAAAGAGTTCACAATGATCTCAAAATATCTCGATTACATTCAGTCCTTGCAGAAATTCGGAGACTACATATTGAGCCAAGTTCAAAAGTTTAAGCTCACTATGATAATTTGACTCGCTGCGTTATGTTCCTGGACCCTTTTTTTCTCGAAATCTACATTTGATGGGGTAAAATTCAGGTAGTGCAGCTGTTGAAGGGAGAGGGAGGACCCATTGAGATAAAGCAGAAATCCATAGCACCAAGGTCGGTTATTCTGGATGCATGTGATCTGGAAGATTATACTAGCTCCAACTATCTCAACGACCTTAATCGACACCGAGAGCTTGTGATGGAGTGATTTCCTTGCATGATGATTTCTGTTCTTTCGTTTCTTCGTCGATTTGGATGCTCTCATCACTTGAAGAACCTGATATCACCGTCAGTCACATAGGTCGTCTTCTTTTAGTGGGAATCTAGACAGGTCATTTGCCTCTCACTGAGACGTTATTCGTAGAATAAAGATGAAGAGTGATGGTCTAGGAAGCTAGTTGGACATCAGCCTCCGAATTGCAAGTTTACTGCAAGTTCTGGTGTTGTGCTAAAAACTCAGTGATCGGAGGTTGTATGCTTTAGCTCCTCGATAGGTGTATGTTGAAAAAACAGAAAGAAATTCCATGTGAATCGCTTGTAATGTTTATGTGACAAGTCTTTCGGCAATTCGAATGATGTTTGTGATATTTGAACGGTGTTCACTGCTCCCAGGAATCTTCAGCACGGTACGGCTAGTGATCCACAGTACATTTAGCAGATGCATTGAGAATGCTCTAAGCATTTAAGCAGATTTGTTCAAGATATAGTTTAACATTTCATCATGGATCAAGATGTAAAGAAAAAAAAAACTCACAAAAATATACAACTACAACCAGAGCTCTCCCATGTATGAGCCAGCACATCAACCACGCCATCAAAATTCCACAGTACTTTGAACTCACAACATCAACCTTCACCCCCAACCTCTCAGCCCCCAAGGTGTCACCGGCCCATGGGCTGAAACCACAAGCCCAGGCCACATCCTCCTCAACCCAACCACAAGCCCAGGCCACATCCTCCTCAACCCATCCCAGCCCAACCCAATCTCCCTCAACCCCTTCACCTCCGCCGTATTCTCTCGTAACACCAGCGCATCCACCACCACCCCACCATTCACCAGCCTCTCCGCACACTTGGGCCCGGCCCATCTTGTCTCATACGCACCCATCCTCACCGCCTCCCAGGCCATCCGGCCCAACTCTCTCAAAAACCCCGGCACCACTCTCGGCTCCTTCAGGCCCAACACCACCGGCACCGGACACATCACTCTCCCGCCCAGCCCATCACCAAGCAACTCCACAATCCCACTCGGAGTGGACAGCCGCGGGACCCGAACCTAGATCCGGCCCGGATCCGACATATGCGGCCAACAAACTCCGCCGTGATTGCGTCGGCGTCGTTGCCGAGAGCGGAGATGAAGAGGAGGTCGCCGATTGGGGAAAGAGGAGGGGAGGGGAGGTCGAGGAGGGCGGCGGAGAAGGCGGAGATGCCGGAGATGCCGGAGCGGGAAGTGAATGCGACGGCAGAGTAGTGGTTGAGAGAAGAGAGGTGGCGGAGGAGGGTGGCGTGGGTAGAGGCGGTGGGCTCGACGATGACGGTGGGGTCCAGTTGCGGTGGCGGGCGATGAGGGTGGAGAGGCGCGTGGCGTAGTTGCTGGGTGTGGTGAAGGCGATGGTGCGGTGAGGGGAAGGCGGTGGTGTGATGGGAGTGATCATGGTGGTTTCACCACGAAGGTATATTGAATAATGGATTGTGCGATGCCACTGATTTTTTGTCCTGGTGTTGCATTGGTTGTTAAATCGATGGGATTATATGAAAACACAAAATAAAAAGAAATACAGTATATAATCGGTGACTGTTTTAAAACTTGAAATTAGTAATTTCTATCTCGCTGTATTTTCACTTCTAATTGAAAGTGATACATTTCATGAGAAAAGAAGCCCCTTTTTTATAAACTAAGAAAGGCATCTTGAGTAACACAAAAATCTCCCAATAAAACAATATAAGGGGGCTCCACATGAGGGTAATGAAATAGTAATGATTCGAAAAGCGTTTAATAAATTAAAGTATAGATAACATCAATATCAATATAATAGATAAATTCACAAGTATATCATGGAATGCTATAAGGGATATTTTGGGAATTAGTAATTGTTAATATTAAATATTTATCAATAATAATGTTTAGCTATTAATTTGTAAACAACTTATAACTATGACTAATTAAAACAATCAAGTATAATTAAAAAAAAGCAATCAAGTATCAAACAATAAAACAAAAATAACACATCTAAAATGAATTGTATACACGAAACAGACCTTCGTTAACAACCGTTCCATCCACTCACCCCAACCTCAGGCCTACTTCCCTTTCCAGCCCAAACGAAACGGCTCTCATTCATGATGTCCATATCAGATTTGTGAAAATGATTTGGTTAGGATTCAATTATTTTTACATTTGACTATTTTTCATCATCAAGTTGTCCACACAACATATAAACGTTTTCAATTACTACTATATTTCTATTGGTGATTTATGGATTAAGTTTATGTATTGATTGATATTTCGATGGCAAGAAAACATAGCTAGAAATTAGACATTAGACAATAAAGTTATTGTGTATGTAGTAGTCTCTTTTTCTATGTTCAGGTTTTGGATAATAAATCACATTATTGAATATTGCTTCTATGGAACTTGGTAGGTTCGCGAAGCTAATTCTCAAAGTTCTAAATATCAAGTAGTCTATTACGTTGTTCTTTATCATCTTGATAATGCTATATTCAATCATCTTATTTAGTACATCTTAATGCATCATCATTTGCAAGTCAAAATTTAGGACCTATTTCCACATGAAATTGGAACTTTTAAATTACAAAAAACAACTTATTTTAATAGAGTAAACAAACATTTGCGGAGCGCACAGGTAATGAACTAATTCATATATGTTTCACAACACTCCCTCTAGAATGTGTGTACTAACTAAGGTGAGATTGCGTAATCATCTTGCCTATAAAAATCCAATGGGATAAAATCCATGACATAGGAAAAAAAAAGGACATTCTCCTCCTCAAGCCAAAATCTTTAGAATTTTATCGAATGAGATCCTTAAATTTGCACATTCCAATCTTATCTCGAAGTTTTGAAAAAATTGAACTTGGCAATGCTGTGCCCAGTTATCACTTGAGCATATTTGCTTCACATCAATTTACGCATCTTTTTTAAGATCATGAGTATAGAAGAATTTTGGTGTCAAATAAAGTGCCTCAATCGTAAGTTGCTCCCCTCCTAACCGTAAGCTCAGGGATTCGATACTTGAGAAAATCTTATATATCCTTTTGGTGAGATGTGCTTCGTTCAATCATCCTTATATATCCTCCTTTTTGTTGTGCGATACAAGCGGCGTTGTCTTCGTAAATTACGGTGCGAGTTCCTCGAATAAATGATAATTCACATGACTCTTAAACGTGTTGAATCATTGATCTCAACTATGCACATTATCTGTTTGCTTTATGCATTGCTATAAGCTTTTAGAATAATTCGAAGAAATCATTGTGAGAGTATGCTTTATTGATCTTCAAGGTATAGCAATAACATAATAAGTAAACACATTCCCGTCTGTGATTTTGCTTGAGTATCTGACATTAGTGTATCCAATTAATATAGAATTCGTTCCTTTAGGATAATACAATCCCATATCCAATTGTTGCTCTATGCAGCAAGCCTTCGCTTAAAGTTATCAAAAGGCCTAGGTAGAGCTAGGCACTCGGACCCCCTAAGTTTGTGCTCGCATTGCATGTTTCTACGACAACAACAGAGGGTTTTTTTTTCTTGCAATGAATATTGCTAAAACTAAACTATGAAACAAGATGATCATCTCTAGCTATTTGATAGTCCATATTGAAAGGGAAATATCGAAAACCTTATGTATAGATTCAACCATCAAGGAATTTTGCTTCAATGAAATAGCGATGATAAAAAAAATTTCATTAACATAGTCATAAATATCTTGTCTCTCGTTTCTTATTTTAGGAATGAAAATTCTTTAGCTCGCGTGTAATGTTTTCATTTTTACATCCGAATAATCATACCATACAGAAACCTGCTACGAGTTTCAAAAATACATATTAACCTCTGTGATACTTCTTTATAATTCACCAAAGTTGTTTTTCATTTATTTCCCTACATATGGTTTGATTTTTAATTGGCTTTGGTGTTTGATGTGGCCATGTTGGCAAGGGAAAGCTTGAGAGTGATTAGAATGGGAACAAGGTTCTTTCCTAATAACTGCGGTTGATTATATGGATAAAGCAATATTTCTTGCAGGATGTAATAGTATATTAGGATTAAATCATGGTTATTGCTTAGGATATAGATGTAGCCCTCTGGCTCACGTCATTACCATGAAGGATCATCAATAATGTGTTGGGGGTGCAACGGATTTTTAAATTTTATTGTTTCTTTCGACTCATATCTTTAATATTGGCTGTGGTTAACTCATGCAGGATGCACCTAGGTTTTGGATTTGCAGGCAATAGTTCTCTGGAGGTAAGAGCTTCCTGTATCAGAAAATGCAACCGAGCATATTTTATGGGATAAAATTAGCTTCCATGTTCAAGTTACTTGCAAGGATGATACCAACACGAGATATCATAAGCAAGTGCAAGTGAAATCTTCTTTTGTTGGGTGCATTAAGGACAATCAGTTGCTCGTGCTGATACTGTTTGGAAAGTAGATGTTTAAGGAAGAAAGGTACGATATGCTGTCAGATCTGTGAGATTGTTATGTTGCATTAGCAGGTAAACACACTTTTCAACTAAAATCCGAGCTTAGAACAAAACCTTCTGTTGTTTCTTTTATTTATTCTGAGTTTGTTGTTGATTCGTCATGTGTAAGTTAATTAGCAGTATCATTTGACTTGAAAGAGGGGTAAGGTAAAGAATAAGAAGTATGTATTTCTTGTTGTTTGTATGCTTCTATCTTTTTTCATCCTTTTCCCTTGATATTTGATAGAGGTCTCTTGAAACTTTTGACCATTCTATTTTTATGATCATGATCATATTGCCAGCTTCTGCTTGAAGGATATCTTGTTCGGTCAGTTCGAAGGTTGTTTATCTACTCCTAATGCCCACCTTGGAATCTAACTAATACCAGGATACCAATAGGTTTCTTAGAGGATGAAATAACTTGTTGAATTAAAGTTTTGATAGAGTCAGGTACGCTTTCCCGACACTTCAGTTCTCATGTCTGTATCTGTTTCTGTTCTGGCCAAGCACATGTTTAGAGAACGAAGGCAGCAAAATCCTGCTGCAAGAGTGGGGTTTGTCCATGAAGGATAGGTAGCGAACCGTCTCTAATCCGACATTCCCTTTGTGTTGACGATGCTAACTTACTAAAGCTTATAAAATCTATTGTAGTCACTTATTTGATAATGTCAAAAACATCTATATGAAATCCTCAAGTGCTTGTGCATATTATCAGTGTACTTTTTACAATCGCATACGGTACAGTAGATTTTGTTTAATGCACAATATGCTAGAGGTTGACATCTTTGTGTCATGGGTATCTAGTATCTACGTTAGACTTCATGCTAATGCTTCAGCTGTGATACATATCTGGTTTACGTCTATTTGCTTAATGACATTCCATACTGAAAGAGGTATGTTCTATTGTCTTGGTCAGTGGCCAACCCTACCAATATGGTATGAATGTGATTCAAGTCCTCGTCACGTTTTTTTACTAGTCAACAAAAATCAGATTCAGTTTGTTCACCAACAAATCGATGATGACAGATACCTAAAACAAACTTTAATGCTCGGCTTTTTTGATGTTCAAACATTGTTGGACCCTTCATGATCTAGTTATATATACATTAATCGTTCCCTTGCTGCAAACATTCTAAAGTTCCGTTGAAGTACCTCATCATTACAGAATTTCGCGTCTATAGAGTCCTTTTGGGATAAGCTCTAATGGTTTGGCTCTGTCCATGACTAATATAAGTAGTATTTAGTGTGGCGAGTATTGGCATTGATGCTCAGACAATAGCTTCAATTGTTCTGCTTCTTCTGCAGGTTAACAGCACAGTGGGAGATTGCAAAGATATGAAGCACCTGAATGGTCTTCCTACGATTGACCTAAAAGTGAATCAAAGAAAACTGACTCTGGTTCCTCCAGCTGAGGAGACAGCGAATGGATTGTATTTTCTGTCAAATCTGGACCAGAATATTGCCGTGGTGGTTCGCACCGTTTACTTCTTCAAGTCAGACGACAAGGGTAACGAAAGGGTCTACGAAGTCCTAAGAGATGCTTTAGCAAAGGTACTTGTTTATTACTATCCTCTGGCTGGACGGCTAACCATCAGCTCGGAAGGAAAACTTATTGTGGATTGCACCGGGGAGGGAGCCGTTTTTGTGGAGGCAGAAGCTGAGTGTGGTATGGACGAGATGGGAGATGCTACCGAGCATGATCCTGTGACTCTTGAAAGGTTCGTCTATGATGTACCTAGTGCCAAAAATCTTCTCGAAGTTCCTCCTTTGGTGGTACAGGTCAGTGTTTTGCTGCTCATTCTTGCAACACTTTTCTACTGAAAGCAACGTCAGTTTCATTTATCTGAATTTTTTAGTTATGTTACAACTTGCCTTCTACTAAATTCACTGCTTCACATTTGCACGCGAGAAACTCATCATGTTTAAGACTTTTATCTATGCCTCATTTTTACATATTTGCTTGGTGCATGAATGTTACACGCATATCCGATCAATATGACTTGCATTCGGATTGGGTGGATCAGGTGACCAGGTTCAAATGTGGAGGATTTGTTCTTGGGCTGTGTATGAATCACTGTATGTTTGATGGGATTGGCGCGATGGAATTTGTCAATTCATGGGGTGAAACAGCCAGGGGCTTGTCCCTTACCATCCCGCCTTTTCTAGACAGAAGCATACTCAAAGCAAGGAGCCCGCCAAAGATAGACTTCAAGCACCATGAGTTCGTGCAAATAGAGGACATATCAACTAGCAATCTGCTCTACAAAGAAGAAGTGCAGCATAAATCTTTCTGCTTTGATCGTCAAGGTCTGGAGCAGATTAAGATGAAAGCCAGGGAAGATGGAACTCTAAGAAACTGTACTACGTTCGAAGCTCTCGCAGGATTTGTGTGGAGGGCTCGCACTAAGGCTTTAAATTTCAAGCACGATCAACCATCGAAACTCCTATTTGCTGTAGACGGAAGGTCTAAACACGACCCACCGTTGCCCAAAGGGTACTTTGGCAATGGCATAGTACTAGCAAGCTCTATTTGCCCAGCTGGTGAATTGGTCGACAGCCCTGTTTCCTTTGCTGTCCGGCTAGTTCATGAAGCCATCACATCGGTGACCAGCGACTATATCAGGTCAGCGATTGATTATTTTGAAGTGACAAGAGCCCGGCCTTCACTGAGCTCCACCCTGCTGATCACAACATGGTCAAGACTATCTTTCCACACGACTGATTTCGGATGGGGAGAGCCAACTATGTCAGGGCCGGTAACGTTGCCTGAGAAAGAAGTGATACTGTTCTTGTCGTATGGCAAAGACCAGAAAAGCATCAATGTGCTTCTAGGCTTGCCCGCTTCGTCTATGAAGACTTTCGAGGATCTCATGAATATCTCTTGAAAAAATGTCGGGCTAGTGTCAGTTATTTTTTGGCATTTTTCACCTGTGTGTATTTTTCATTTTTCATAATATTGTCGCTCATCATTCATACCTTTGTGCTAGTATTACTTTGTGAGAAATAACTGATACGCCTTTTCCCTTATTCCTTGATCAAGATATTCCCTTATTCCTTATCCCTTATTCTACAGAAGCCGTGATCCTACTAGCATCACAGGATTCCCACAGCTGTAACATTTCAGTCTTAAACTCTGATGTTGCACCATCTCTTGCAAGCAGTAGACTCCGAATGTGTGAACGATAACACTAACATGATTCGACTCTATCATCCATCAACCTGAATTTACATGAATTTCAATCACGAGCCATCAAAGAAACAAGGATCAGAATTTCATCCGTTTTCAACCAATTACAAGACTTGCACTCTTGGTTCCAGATTGATCAAATTCAAGAGTCATCATTAGATGTGACGTGCCTGAAGAATATCATGCTTCAACCCGCATTTCACATCGGCTGAGAGTAGCAGCCGGCTTATTTGTAGATTCACAAGAAACTTTCCTCCCCGATGAGGCCGGGAGCCTCAGTTACCTTAACATAGTTGCACACCAGCAAACGAGCTTGCCCAACATAGGTTTCAGAACATTTTATGATCATAACAAAAGATTACGTCAATCCGGAAAGAAAGCAACTAACAAACCAAGTCACAACAACAGGACAAGATCTTTTGACAAAACAGTCAGAATAAATTGAGAAGCATCACGGACAACAAACTAAGCCACAATCCCAGTACTTGGAATTTGGCCAGGACTCAGTAGAATAGCCAGTCCACAATGTCTAATAAGCTTTATTCGAATAGCTTCCAGCAAGGGAAATCAAGATTGAGTTCAATGATCCAAATGACTTAGGCGCTTAGAACAGATCCATTGTTTCGCTTGCATTCCCTCAGCATGTCAACGTAGAACTGGCACCTGCTGATGTCATCTCCGAAGTGATTCACACACTGCAAAAGCGAGATGAACAAGTGAACACAGAGATACACAAATGAGAAAGATTAAATAAGCTTTTCATCACAAAGTGTGGACAGTGATTTGTCTAGTGGATATAATTGTTCTAGATAGATCTCGGTCATCAAAAAATGATTCAGGAAAATTAGAACTGGAAAGGGTTCTTTCTGATTTAAAAGAATTCGGGTCATGAGAAATAATCGAGAAAAAATTCTCATCCTTTTCATAAGACGGTGACACAAAAAGAACTCCCTCCGAACAAACAGGATGAAAAGAATAAGAGAAACTCCCTCCCAACAAACAAGATGAAAAGAATAAGAGAAGCTTACATCTTGGAAGGCCTTAGTCTGAGAAGCACATGCATCTGCTCCGAAGCTGTTCGCCATGGGTGCTGGTGCAGCAGAAGCATCAGTTCCAGAGGCCACAGTTTCATGTTGAATAGTGCGAGGACCCACAACAGCATCAACAGCCCTGTGAGCTACGGCACTTCCAGTTCCAAAAGCCATCCCTGTAGTCCCATGAACAGATAAAAACATCATATTGCCATTTGCAGCTAGTAAATTCCAGGCCAAGGAAAGATGAGACATACCTTGTGCTATAGTCGAACCAATGCCCCCAAGCATGGATCCTCCGCTGGATTGCATTGGAGCAGGAGGAGGAGCATGATTAACTGACAAACAACAAACACATGATATTGGCATTAGGAGGACTTCCAAACAAGTAAATATACAACAATTTAGATCCATGAATAAAAAACCCAGCATCTGATTTATGCTGTTTTCTTGTAACCAAAGACACGAGGTACCAAAAGAACTACCATTTCACGGAGGGCACGACAAGAATCGATTATGTATATATCTCATATAACATATCATATAGGTTCTAAAGAAAAAGTACTCAACAGGTCATAGTAGAAAATCATGCAGATAAGACAGGTGAAGGACAGTTAAACTTTCACCGATCAGAGGCAAAGCCCAAGAAGATTGGCGTACCTTGCTGAGGAGGTGGACTACGGGCTGGAACTGGACGAGGAGAAGGACGAGCAGAGCGTCCTGCATAGCAAGCAAAGCTTGCATATGTTAGAAGAATCAAAACAACTGAAAGATCTGATAAAATTCAAATGTCATCACCATACATGCTAAACAAGGTCAAACCATTTGAAACTTGCCAGTTTAGTGCATAAGACGCCTGAAACAAATTGTAAAATACAATGACACTTAATCTGATTCTAGAATAATACCAAATGTGGCTAGATCTCCACACAAACTCATCTTTTAAATATATAAATGTTTTTCAGAATTCTTTTATCATCAAACCATTGAATAGGCTGAGTCACCACTATCTAAACAGATTTGTCGCTTGGTACCGAGTGGTGAGCCACTTAATCAGAACTGTAATACAATACAAACAAGAGAACGACGGATAATCTTATTTCATCAAAAACACCAAATATGTAATAAAAAAGAACGATAACCCATTTCCTGGTCTGATTATCAGCACGAAAAGGACAGAGATCATAGAAACTCAAATCATAAAGAGATCTAGTAAAATCTGAACACGAGCAGACAAAACCTTGAACCGAATTGCGTAACAACAGATGTACAAGCACATAGATCGTCATTATTTTTGCTTGACTGCAAATTCGCGAGCAGCTTCTAAGTTGACCAACAAAACTGTATTTTATCATTTCGAATCGATTGATTTAGCTTTTGTTTGGTCAACAATTGCTTGCCACCCCACGAACAAATCTCACAAGTTTCATGGATTTTCTTTCTTTAAGACGATACATAAAACTTGACCCGATCAGAGACAATTAAACTTAACCAAAAACAACAATCACAGCAAACACGATATTCTCGAAACCCTAATCGCAAAAATCCACCAATCACCACACGAATCCAACCGTCAAAAAACCCGAAATCATATCATTTCATAAGAAAATCAAACATGTCTCATATCTCATCTCGACATGAATCAACATTACCCCACAAGTCAATAACCCTAAAAACAAAAACAAAAAAATCAACGCAATCGAACAGATCGGGTTAAACCAACAAACCAAAAGAAAGAAAAAGCAACAGATCTACAAAATTCAACAACCAAATACTATATTCTATAGACATAGAAAACTAGAAAACAACAAAAGATATCTGAGAGATCTATGAAACCAGAGCTGACCACCAGAGCTTCGGCGAGGCATGGCTGCTGCTGAGGAGAGAAAGGGGATTAGGGTTTTATTTTAGAGGATTTGTGATTTGAGATATGGAGACGAAATGATGCGTTTTGAGGATCGAGAAAATGTGTGGTGTTGGGTTTGTATTTATTGTTGAGGAAACAAACCCAGTCTACGTAGGCGAAGATTTCTCCCCAAGAATGGGCCTTTCTAGAAGAAACCCCGGTTGGGCTGGACTCGATTTATTTATTTATTTTGAAAAAGGTGTTGGACTCGATGTTTGATTTTTATATGACATGACCTCTTGGTATATGCTTCTCTCTTGGGAGGAATTATCCATTTTGTTATTCTCTCTTGTATTTTCTTCATATATTTGCTTTATTCGAAGAGTAAAAGCTGCTGCAGAGAAGCTGAAATTAACAGCTCTTGTTTGGATGGATATTTTTATTTTTTTACGAGATAAATGATAATTTTGTAAAAGAATGATATTATATTTTATATTTCAAATCGTTATATTTATTGTCAGGAAAAAAATAACAACTAAAATATCAATTTTCATGGATGCAAAATACATGACAATGCCAAATTTGAGAATAAAGAATATGATGCTGTGAATGATATTGATCTTGATATATAACAATGTCATATTTGTTAACAAATTTGAGAAAATAAATAACATTGTCTTTTTTATTTTTAATGAATTTGACAATGAGACATAGGTTGATTTTTTCATTTTGATTGCTAAATTTGCAAATGACATTGAGGTGGAGTTGCTCTAGGAAGCTAATAATTTCACCATAAAATTTCATTTATTCTGAACAACATCTCAACCTGATTTTTTATACAACAATATAAATCTATTTTTTAACCCTTTTAAAGTAATTTATATATTTTTTGATTTATAAAGTTTTCAATTATATCTATTTTTTGGATAACTTTATATTGAATATAATATATATAAATATTCATTTATTATAACAAAATAAGAACAACTATCATCAAATAGTTCTCAATATTATCCTAAGCAATTTTTATCTTCTTCAAACCTAAATAATCAGTATTTATTTTTTATTTTTTCATTTTTTCAATGGAAAAAAGATAAAAAAAAAAATAAAAAAGAAAAATAAAAACATGATCATTAAGCAATGTATTTCTATGTTAGAAAAAAAAGATTAATAAAATAAATTTAACTTAATTTTTGAACAAAGTAATTACATCATATGATTATCTTAGTTTCTATATTAACTCACTCAAGTGACAATGAGTTAAATCATGGGTTTTTTTTTCTTAACATGTATCACATGAATGAAATATTAAGTAAGAAAAAATAAAGAATCAAATAAATTAAATCTTTCATTATAAATATGACGTGATGTGTTATTAATTTGTTAACAAAACAAACCAAAATTTTGATATCAAAAAATACAAACCTTATTTTATATAAAATAAATTCTTTATTAATAAGACAACAAAAAATCAAAATATTAATTTTTACTTATTTTTTAAATAAAATAGTTTCATATGAGGTACAGGCTGTAATTGGCCGGAGTATTTCATTCGGAGTAATTGATATAGTGATGATTTTTTTATGTGAGGTGTGGGGCCGTCTCGATTGGCGTGTGAGGGACACGTATGCGAAGTAGAATGGTTGAGGGACACGCTCCTCTTGATCTCAGGCAACGAATAGCCCGATGAGAGGAGGATAAATGATGGAACTAGAACTAGTTTGTTAATCGCAAGCTGTGCGGATTATTTTAAAAAAATTTAATCTTGTGAATGACAATTTCGTATGATCCAAGTATAAATAATCAAATAACTGTTTCAATCAGAAAATTCGCAAACATGGTTACAAGGAGTCGTGAGAGAGATCTAACGTTTGTCGGACCAACATCGAGCCTAAAGTTTCCTCAAGCTCTCATCCAAATCAAGCAAACAACTATTCTTGATGCTGCAGCATGAACAAGAAAATTCCACCGGCCACAGCGACATTAAGTGATTCAAAACCTTCAGCCATCGGTATGCTCACCAGCTCGCACGACTCCATAGATTTTTCTGAAAGGCCGATCCCCTCACTGCCCAATAATAGGAATACATGTTTGTCTGCTAAAGAATCTACAAGATCATGGGAAAGAAGAGATGCATGCTTGGACTTGTTGCTGGTATCAGGGTGGCCGGCCAGCATCTTCACGTTGAATTCATTTCTTAGGGAGTTGAGATGAGTCCAGCCTCCAGAAACTATGTGGAGCTGAAATGAAGCTCCCCTGCTGGCTCTGACTGCCTTTTCATTGAATGGGTCACAGCATCCGGGAAGCAAGAAGACACCATCCTGTCATCAGCTCGAATTGAGGATGAAGAAAGTACACAACAAAATACGAAGGATAGCACCATTTTCTGACATAGCCCCCCAACACAATTTCAGATGAGTCAGTAAACTTCAAGAAAGAGATGACAGCCTTTCCAAGGATTAGAAGAATTTTCATTTTGATATGTCCAACACCATTTTTGACAAACGTATAGCTCACTCTTAAACCATAGTTTCATAAAATGACAAGGTGACCAAATCGGGCTATCACAATAAGTTTCTCACCCATCTAAAGGCCATGGCTGATCTGAGCAATGTGCCGAGGTTTCCTGGATCCTACATGAATTTAACCAATCAGAGCAGTACTTGGAATCAGTATTTGAACTTTGAAGGGCACATAAGCAGTAAACAAAGCGTGAACAAACTTAAAGAAGAAAGTTACACAAAACCAATATTAAAGATAATAAACATTCAAGTGGTCTCAACTCTAAATTCTCAAAGCCCTTCCCCTTCAACCTAAATGGATGGTGGCCAATCCTTGGCCTTACGGATTGACTACAGGAGCAACACCCATTAGAAAGATCCATCAGCTGCATCTAGCACTACATACACAAAAAGGAAGGGAGAAGTGATTAGAAACTAAAACTTGTCTACAAGACTATGAGTCTACGACATTCTATTTGAACTTGAACGAAATTTATGAGGCCAGAGATGTAAAAAAATAAAATAGTTTAGAAAAATCCTGGGCAAACCATATTTCTTCAGATATTCTATGGCAGGAACTCAAAAGATATTTATTGCTCTAGCACGCTCTGTACCCCCTTCTTCCTCAATAGAGTGGTGTCTAATTTTCTCCTCTAGGAGCAACGCCAAAATAACTTTCCCACATCAACTTTCACAAGCCTATCGGTACTTGTTAACAAAGTTCAAAAACAAGAAGCATCAACTGACACCCCAAAGCATTAAAGCACTAGCAACTTTCCTAAGAGAAGTAATGAACAAGAAACTGAAAGCAAGTGGGACTTAAAAATGCAGAATGTGGAAAAAACCTGGATCCCATCAAGGACAAGAATACGATGAGGAGATGGCAACCAGGCTCTAACATCTGTATCAGAAAGCAGATTGTCTAAATTCAGAAAGCTTTTTGGAATTCTCATGACAGCTATTGCCTCAACTGATTCTGCGGATTGCAAACCAGAAAGCCTTTTCATCACCAATGAATTGGCATGAACTATGTGAACAGCACGATCATTCAGCTCTTCAGGAACATCTGCTCCATCAAGCAGAAATAAACAATCCACCATACTAGATTGGTCTTGGTTCGACATATTAAAATTGTAAATTTCCCTGGACAAAGGACATATCAGATAAAATCAGGGGTGAAAGCCATAACCAGAAAGCCACATGTACAACCCTAACTTTAACTCAATTTTCCTTTCCCATGCCTGTGCTCAAGTGAAAGCCACCAAGCCAGACAGAGAAACTTTTTTTTTTTTAACCCTGGCAAAACTTAACTTTACTATTAATCAAAACATGAAACTGTCCAACAAAATTGGCATTTACATCCCCAGATCACCAAAAAAGAAGCCAAACCTATACATACTATCACTTCATTCTATTCAGAAAATTGCAAACCAACATAGCCAATTCCTCAGGGCTCCTGTTCTCTTGTTGAAACAAAGGACGATTTCGTTCACCCTAGATCTCGTACACCAAGGCTGCCAAGAATACATTCCTCCTTACTCCTTCGTGCCATCAAGGAACTCCCTTTCGATACCTTCGTCCACCATTGTAGCCATACAACCCAGGGAATGGACAGATTAATATTCAGTTTCAAACAAGGCAATGCCTCCAAGATCACAGCCTGCGTATAAGAACAATACACAAATAAATGGTCCCTTGACTCGATCCCATGAGAACACAAAGCACATCCATCCCCATATATCACACCATGTCTATACAGCCTCTCCTTCGTTCGCAATCTATCAAGGATGGCCAACCATAAAATGAACCCATGTCTCGGAAAGACATTCCCCACCCATGCCAATCTCCACCATCCCACCTTCAGATCATGTTGAACTATGGCCACATAACACCTTTTTACAGAGAAAACCTCTCCTGGAGCAGACCACCAGCTTTCCCTGTGAATCTGCATCAATATATTCCTTGTTCTCAATGATGACTTCCAAACCCAGCTATCCTGCATATAAAACTCCACCTGCCATATTGACTCTCGCCCAAGGTAGACCTCTTGCACCCATTTGATCCATAACCTATCCTCTTTTAATTCAATCGCCCAAATATTCTTCATCAAAAGAGCCAAATTCCAAAGCCACAAGTTCTTCACCCCTAAACCACCCTCCTTAACTGACTTACCCACGAAACAAAAACCTTGCCTTGAACCATGGCATTTCCAGACGATAAGTAAGCTTTCCACATGTTCAATGACAGCTTGTGGCATCGAGAAATCTGGCACCAGTAGACTTCAAGACTCAACAAAACAGATTTGACTAATTGAAGCCTACCTGCATATGTCAAGTGCTTGGCTTCCCAACTTGATATTCTGCTTGTGATGTTCTTGATTAGTGGCTCATACTCCTGGACTCTTAACTTCCTTGAAGATAAAGGAACACCTCAATAATGAAAAAGGAGTTGCCCTTCCTCAAACCCCATCATCTGCAATATCCTCTCCTCCTTTATCCCACCCACACCAGCCAGGAAGATCTGGCTTTTACCAGGGTTAGTGACCAGACCACTTAAAGCAGCAAATTCATTTAAAAACTGCTTCAACACAAGCAAAGAGTCCTCCTTGGCCTTAGCAAACAGCATAAGATCGTCAGCAAAGGCTATATTTACTATACCCAGCTTCTTACATGGAGGATGATACCTAAAGGCACTATTTCGAGCCATTTTCCTTACCATACGATTGAAGTACTCCATTACCAATACAAATAGATAAGGAGACAGCGGGTCACCCTGCCTCAAACCTTTCTTCCCTGGAAAGAAACCCGCAATATTCCCATTCACCATGCAAGAGTACATGACTGTTGACACATATGTCATAATCCAGTGTCTGAAAACCACAGGAAACTGCAAGGCTTCTAACCACTGATCCAAAAGTGTTTTTCTTTGCAAAAGCTTTTATTTTCCATGTGTTCTCCTAAATTCGAGCTCATCTGCAATACCATTTTATTTCAAAGGTACAATAATTCCATGGCCAAAAGAAACTGCAAGGCTCTGACTCTAGGCTAATCTGATACTTCACAGAAGATACGAGATTATTTGCAGTTCTATAATTCTAAATGATTCATGAACTTGGACTGCTAAAAAGGATAGTTGCATAATGCCTCCATCCAAATACCAATAACACTTTATTATCTATTGTATTACAGCATGACACTATGGATCCTTGGTTCATGTAAACAATTTACTAGCTTGCATCATATCCAGAAATCCAAAAAAATAAAATAAAAATGGAACAATGGCATTTATGATAGTTAGCCCATAATCGAAAAAATAGAGTGTCCGCATCAATATATTATTGAAGCTAACAAGCAGCACAGTGGATTTTCCTCTGATTCGTATCATTTCCGGATCTCGATCACAATTCATAATGGCATCAACTTTCATAATATATCTTCATAACTAAAGACCTCACTTGCAAAAACTAGAAAAAATATACACTACTTACCCAAAGAACCAATGATCAAGATTTGAAGTATGTTCTATTCACCAGATCAAACAAGAATTCAAAAAAAAAAAAAAAAAAAAAAGTGGACGGTAAATTTAAAAGGCCCCGCAAGTGAATGCAACCAAACTAAAATTTGACACCATCTAAAAAGAAAAGAAAAAAAAGGAGGATAAACAGAGATGTAACCTTATAGGGATTGTGCCAACAACAAGTGCTGAACCATGAGCTTGTCGATAAGAAGAGCTTTGTCGGAGCTTGATGCAGTGTTTGACAAATGGGTTTGAGGTGCTAGTGATTGATTTCACGTTTTCTGGTAGTTTGATCTTCGGACTCCATGTCACCGTCAAACTACCGCAAATTGGGAATTCATAAGCGGGCCTTGCAGGAACTTGCAGAGAAGGAAGCTTCCTCGCATGTCTATGATGTGGATAAGCTGTTGAGTAGCAGCATAAGCTTCCCATTGTACTCATCTCTTTCTCTACAACCCTTGCTTTGCCACCCTCTTCAAATATATATCACTAAAAATTTACAAACAAGAGAACAGTCTTCACTGATATTAATCAAAATACGACTTCCAAAACAGCTTGAACTTGAAAATATTGATGATATAAGTAGTGATAAAGAGACCAGTCGAGTATGAAATACTTGGGAATTGAGGTATGCCTAAGCTCTTGTCAGATTTTTTCTGAAACACACAAATACACGAGATTGACTGGTGTCTAGTTTGAAGCTCTCGAGTAAAGGTGTATTTGCTTCTCTACATGACTGATTTTATCAATATCAGTTGTTCCAAACACGGAAATGACGATATGCGTTTAGAAATCCATGCAATTCCCATTCTGTTTGAGTGAAAGATATTGGGAAAGGTTCTCTCCCAGATGAGCCATAGGTACTAATACTGACAATGATTTCTCCTTAGTAGAGACACAGTTTTTTATGATTTATGTAAGAAAGAAAGAATTAGAGACACTTTGACACGTACTAGAATGCCGCCTGGTTAGAGACGCAATCCCTAGGAGTCCTCATATTGATAGACACAACCTTTCACGAAAAGGCATGTATGTTGAATTAATGAACAAGCCAATTCAATATCCCATGGTAAGTGAATTCTCAGGAGGGACATTACCTTGTCGCAAGAACGAAAAAAACAACTTGAGTAGTGACAAGTGGTTTAGTGTTTCCAATTCATTCTGTGATTGGATTCTTGCCAGGAAGGGTACCTAATTCAACTCAACACTTTATTTTACTTCCAAAGTTGCTATTCTTCTCAGTTAAGCTCTTGATTTTCAAAACACACAACAAAATCAAACTTGATTATAATAAGTTAGAGTGCGAATAAGGCCTAACCATAAGGATAGATGAGATAACCAAGCTGAGCGGCTAAAAGGCACTAATAATTAATCTTCATTAAGCCTGATCCTAGAATCCTAGTTATTATGTTGTTTAAGTTCAATCATCTTAGCTCATCTCTTTGAATATGAATGGGCTTAAAATACATAAGGTGAAACTCAACAACATCAGAACACCACCCCATATTCATCTCCCCTAATTGTCAAATCTCAAGCTTTTGAATCCATAGTCCTCCTATAGAATCCCCATCAAGGTTTCCCCGATATAATATCGCATCTCAAAGACATAAACCACCAATCCAGCAATTACACTATGAAACGAAAGCAAAACAAAACATCGCCATACCCTCAGGTCAGCTGATCTCATGAACACTATTCGCCCTCACCATAGTGGTCCGTTAAAGATGAGATCCTCTGACGGAATAATTCGTGGAGATGGATCTTGCGGTCGCCGACGGGGCCAGCGGCCGGAGCGGATGATGGAGATGTCGAACGGTTGAGAGGCATGGGGGTGGGCCCTATCATGGTCCATATACCTCTTGGGCCGGAGTTTTGATTCAAGTAACAAAGTTACTTATCCAATCCATCCATATATTATATAAATTTTGAGAATCATCTCTCATGATGTATATTTTGTATCACTTAATTCAATTATAGGTTCACTAATAGTTTTATTTTTTATTCTTTTCGTCATATAAAAATATAATGTTATATCATTATTATTCTATTCAACAACAATTTGAGAAAATTTCGTTATTTTTCTTAACGACGTAAAAAAAATTACGTCACCGATTTAGGATTGAAATACATAATTTAAAATATTATTATTATTTCATGATATTTTTGAATAAAACTTTGATTGTTCCGTGAATAATTCATAACTTAAATAACTTTATCGCTAATCTAAACCAATGTTACGCTTCTTATGAGACGAAGATACTATATTCAATGATCATCAATAATTATGAAATTAAAAAGATTTTTTTTTTCATATTTCTTTTTTTATATTTCATAGATATTATTAAATTCTTCATATATATCCTAACAAAAGAATATGTGTTTATATTTTTTTTATTATTAGTGTTAATTATTACGAGAAAACGATACAATTGAAAATATTTTAATACAAAAAATTAAATTATTTTTGCCAAAAACAAAAAAAATCAAAATTTTGTATATCATTCACTGTAATAACTTAATTTGATTCATAATATGATATAATTAATTCGATAACTCTCATCATTTCTGTAAAAAAGAAACAACTAAGTAAAACTAAAGTACAAAAATGATTTCAAGGATCTCATATATACTATTTAAAAATATCGAGATAATTTCTTTCAGATTATATCATAGAAGACATGTGTATTAATGTTGTTTACATAAAAGAAATTTTACAAAAATATTTTCAAATATTATCAAATATAAATGAAAATTTAAATAATTTAAAAGTTGTTTTCATAGTTTTTTATTTTATTTTTTACAATGATGTTGTCATGTGCACATGATTGACTTTAAATAAATAAGAAAAAAAGACAATTTTTCACATTATATTATTTAAAACTTCATTAAAAACAAAACAAAAAAAAATCAAATAATTTTTTTGATCTTTTTGGTCTTACCAAGTTATTTAAGAGATTTGATCATCGATTGAATGAAAATGTGTATCATTCGATGTGTGATATATGTTAATTTTTTTTTAGTGAAAACTTCTTACAACAAGATTATATATAAAAGTATCATGAATTGTATTATTTCGAGAATCCATTAAATATTCTCGATAAAATCGAAATAATTTCATAAACATTCAATATGATATACACATAACCAACAAAATATTAACGTTATTAAGATAATAATCCTAATAAACAATCAAATTTATGAAAACTAGTCACATTTAAGATTAGAACATTCCTCGCTCGATACACGGATGACATGCTAGTTTCATGAAACTTCATCAAATGGACAACTTCCACATTTTTTGTCGGCAATATCTTAAAGGAGTCAATGGGGTAGGTTATAAAGGATATTGAAAAAACACACATACGTAAATATACAAGATGTTAAAAAAAAAAAAAATCATCGGATATCAAAATGTAAGAATAACTGTCCCTTGAAACAAACACGATTCTCCATATGGGTAAAATTCTCTAGATCGTTCTCGCACTTGGAACGTAAATGAATCTGCTACATCACTGTGGCGCTGGCGCTGGCTTTGCATCGAATGGTTAGTTCCATCGTTTACCTCTTAACAGGTCAAATTGGGTTCTACCTGCTGGGGTATTCCTCGTCTGCTAGGAATTTACATGTTATGCCAGTCTTTGGTTTGCCCCTTTCAAAGGGTTTAAGTTTTCTTGAGAGCAAACATCGCAGGACATGAGGAAAGATCACCCTGTACGTCTACACATAAAAGAATAATGCAAATTTTCCAGCACACCACAACACCCGAGATATCGGAGAAATCTTACCGTCTATGAAAAGCTGACATGAGCATTTTTTATCGCTTAGATGCATAGAAGTACAAGTACTTGCTCTTTTTTAAATCCCTTGTTGACATTCGTGAGCTGATAATTGATAATCCATTTTACATGAAGATGCAGGAACATGCGAAGAAAATGCAAATGATACTATTACGAAACCATACTACCCGCTGGTTTGGTTCAAGAGCACAGGGTGACGCAGGAGTCAGACAAAGCATCCGAGTGATCGTCGATAAAACATCAGAGATATGAAGTCCAGACATAGAAGAGACCTTAACTAGCAGAACCACGGACTACTGATATACACAACTCTACTAATAGTGAGCACAGACGCATTAGTAAAAGATAGTCAATCATTAGAAGAATAAGATAAATTGCTATCTTAACTATTTTTGAGGCACAAGAAGAATGATATCATAGTTCATAGTGTACAGGAAAAATGACTTTTACTATATAACGAAAGAATTGTAGCCCCCTCAATGGGGGCATTACAGCCGACATATTGTTCACTTCCATGACTACCGGACTCACGCTATAGAGACGAACAAGAAACAGTTTATTAGAAAAAAATGCGAACAAAGCAATACAACAGATGAAACTTGTAACAAGGTTCAAAACAAAAATGAAGATTGATACATCACAATCTTATTCATGGCCTATATCTGTAGATCATCAACGCAGTACCTTAGCAGCTTTTAGTTCTTGATGAAGAACACCAAGTTCATCCTTGACCATGAGCGGATAGGCAAAACTGTAAACATATTCAGAAGATGGACATCACGACCTTAACCATAAGTTATATCCGTAGATCATCACGATGATGCCGTAACAGCAGCTTTGTATTCTGGATGAAGCAAACCCAGATCATCCTTAACCTCGAGCGAGTCGTCGCTCGTCTCATTCCTTATCTTCTTGACTTGCCTGCTGGCAAGAGACTTGTGCGTAAAACCATACATCTGCAACACCTGATTATCCCCGAAATTGAATGCACGGTCCATCTGCCTAAAGCACCTCTCAACTGAGTAATCCCCGAACTTACCACATGGCTTACAACCCACAAAATGAGTCACAAGAGGCCACCGGTGATCTCCGAAGCCTGGATGGTAGTTCTCTATCATCTCTTCGTACCTATCAACTAAAATGCCCCAGTAACCGTGCAAGTAGTAAGCATTTTCAAGATACACCTTGTCACCCCACTTATCCCTCTGAGTAGCCAATATGTACACCATAGCCGATTGATCATCAGCCTCAAACACCGGCCTATCCTTGAGCTCCCGAGTAAGAAGCTTCCCTGCCTCCTCCCTGATCTTCCCCTTTGGACCCATCGGTGCCAAAACATCCAACAGATCAAGCGCCCATTGCTTGTTTCTTAACAAGAAACTACCCGTATTCAACCCGATCCAATTCTTCTGATCATACACCATCTCATTCCAACCATGCATCACAAGGTTAGAGTCCTTATACCTATCCCATGGTAGCTCAAATACCATATCAGTAAACATGGCATCACTATCCATCCACCACAAGAACTCCACCTCCGGATGCGACAACAGCAGCTTCCTAATCAAAGGAAGCTTTGCCCAAAACCCGGCCATCTCCGCATCCAAAAGCGCCAAATTATAGAAAATCTCAATCCCATGAATCCTACAGTAATCAATCTTGTTCTTGATCGACTTCAACAAATAATGATCGCCAACAGGGTTCTCACAAGGTTTAGGGGAACTCCCAGTTACCAGAAGCACCCGAGGCTTCCCCGGTCTAACAAAGTTCGAAAACTGCGGATTCTCCTTCAACCATTTCTCCCTCTGCTCATCCCAATCTGATATCTTTGGCCCCAATGAATACGGCTTATTTGGATCCTTTGCATCCTCGGGCTCATCATCAACCAAAATCTTCTTAATATCAAACGCCTCGTAACTATTCGGGTTCGTATCCTTCCCTGCCGCTTCACCGCCGTCACCATCATTCTTTTCTTCAAGAACACGACGATTATTCGAGAAATGGGTCTGCAAGAGCTCAAGATCTTGCTCGGGGGTACCAAAGTGACCCGCACCAATCATGCCGCGAAGCACAACCACAGTGAGGAAAAGACAGAGAATCGTGATCTTACCATTTTGGATCGCGCGTTGGATCAGTGCGATCCGACGAGGACCCAGAATCCGATTCAGCATCTTGTGTAAACCCTAGAATTGATCCAGCTCGATTTGGGGCGATTCTTGATCAAATTGGGAAATTCAAAATCTGGGTTATCGTCAACTTAAGGAATCGCGAACTGGGTTTGGGTTCGATTTGAGATCTCAGAGGGGAATGAGAGGGAGATGAGAGTGATTGGGGGAAGGATTTTTTGGGGATTGTCGGTGGAATGAAAATGAGGGGATGTGATTTGATCAAATGACCTCCACGGGTGGAACATTGGGCACGGGAAGGAGTTGATGGATCATTATTGTGAAAGTTTTGACCTAAGATGAGGATGATCTTGTTAAAAATACTCCACAGGGAAGGATCCAATTTGAATGGGAAAGTGACGATTGTTTGATTTGAATGGGAAAGTGTATTACGAGAGTTTAACAATAATATTTTCTCTATCTCAATAAAATAATAATATTATTTTATAATTATATTAATTAATGTGTATTTTAAAAATATATGTTATTTATTTTAATGATATAAAAAATTATGTCATTGATTTAAGATTGAAATATATAAATTTAAATAATTAATTTTTTATAAAATAATATTTAATCGTTTTATATATGCGAATAATTTTAATGAGAGCGAAGGAGTATTTACTAAAGTATTTGACAGAATAGTTGGTAAAAATTGTCAATGCTTGCTAAAATTGTTTCGATTCTTTAACTATGCGGGAAAAAAGAGTAAAATATTTTTAATTAAAATATTTAAAAACACTTATAAAAAACGATAAACTACTTTATTCATAGTGAAAATTTTTCATGGACATTGTCAATCACTCGTATACATTATGTTTGTCAAAATTCGAAGGCATTGATGAGACGATACGCGCTTGGAATGATATTGCACATTTCTTGAATATCATAAATCATTCAATTTTATGAATTTTGATTTATAAATATTGAAATGTTGAAATGATTTTAATTTTAGTTCTCATGATTTTGTTTTTTGTGGAAGGTCCATATGAAGGAAGCTTTATACGGAGGAGGTGAAGAGGAAAACAGTGCATACGGGTTGATAGAGTGGCGGCATACATATAGTGCGATGGTGACGGTAAAAACTAATTATGGTTACTTATTTCAATATTGAATGGGAAGGGGTAATACGGAAAAAGAAAACCCTCATATTTTTTAAAAGTTTGAATAAATTGATAAATTTTGAAATATATATAATCAATTGATAAATAAATTAACCCTCCTTTTTTAAATATGAGAAGAAGAGGAAGAGTGAAGAAATATGAGGTTTTCTAAATACCTCCTTTTTTTATGCATGAACGATTCTACCTTATTTTTTGCTCCTAATCCTATAACCTAAATGAGTACATTTCGCTTAGCTCAGAGTTACGATAAGAACATTTTGTGCTCACTTGTTAAAAGTACCCTTTCTAAGTAGTTACTAGCAATTCATTTCCTTAATCATAAAAATGAACCCATAATTACTACCAGTTGTAAATATTGTAACCGTAACTGAGCACTTGGAAATTAAAACATAAACTTATACACGCTTATGTCTTATGATTTTCTCAAAGTGTCGAGTTAATACTCGGAACTTAAAACATGCATGTACATACTTATGCCTTATGATTTACTATTAAATAAGTCGTTCGTACTTCTGAAAAATGAAATTTCTTTCAACTTTTCATCAAACTTAAAAAATAGCAACAAGTACAAATAAACTAACCAGTCTCTCACGTCATACCGACGTAGATGCCCGTTTTTCTTTAGAATGCCATCGGACTAAGATTTTGTGTTCTAACGTCCAACACAAGACCTCGATCTTCAGCTTTAAACATGCACGCCAAACTGGTGTGCTTAGACATGACACTTACAGAGAATGCAGAAGCTTCACCTTCTGAATCGCTTGCTTGACTTTGCCCAACGGTTCCTCATACAAAATGGCAGGATTATCAAACTCAGCAGCCAAACTGGTTTCCCCTAGGAAAGCATGGAAAGAATCTGCAACTGAATAAGAAAGAGAATCGAGGTTGTATCCACCTTCCAAGAAAAACACGCAGCGTCCTCCACATAGCTCCTTGGCTAATCGCTTAATGCTAGCTGCAAGCGTGTAGTATGTTCCAGTCGTAAACTGAAGACTCGCCAATGGATCCAACACATGGGCATCATAGCTGCAGAGATTCAATAGAAAGGGTTGCGTTACAGAGACTGATACCAAACCCCTTACTATGATGAGAGTCAATATATTCTCAGTTGAACATATCAAGGATTGCCAAAGCGACTTTGTCATAAGCTATATAGCCACCTCTCGACGAGAAAAGATCTTATCATAGCAGCTTTTTCCAAAATAGACCTTGCTGGTCTAGAAACTAGCATGAGCCAGCCCGTCCAGACTGAACAAATGAAGAAGTTCATGCAACTAAGTTAATGGCTACACCTGATATTTATTGGACATTAATCACCCCTAGTTTATGTGATCGTGTGCTTGGCCGTTTGTCTACTCAAGAGCAGGAAATAAACGTCCTTGAGATTACTAAAGGCTGACCAAGTCTGTACTGTTCCCAAGTTCTGCAACGATTTCAACGACTAAACTTCAACAAGACCTTGTACAACCACAGTTGATCCCCTCCATAAATCCAGCTCGGGAAAACAATGCCATCTACTACATTTCTATGAGAATGCACTTGCAATTACAATCTCAAACAACTAGACTTGAGAAACAAGCAGGATCACTAGTGGAGAAAAATACAAGAGACTGACTATCACATGACTCAGAGAACAAATCGGATGAGGCAAACATCCTGAAGTTTACAATATCCTTCCTTGCAAAGATGATAACATTGAGGGACTCTAAACTTGTTCATATTGACAACCCAAATGTCAGAAGGATTTCTCATACATGCGAGGTAGCATATACACTCTACAAACTAAAGTAAGAAAACAAAACAGTAATATGCTCGTAAATCAGGTTTGAGACTAAAATTAAATCCGGTTTGAGATAACAAGAAATACTAAAGAACAAGGATAGAGACATAGAGTAACTTACCCAGCTGAGACTAAAATTATATCAGGTTTGAACCTCTGTGCAGCTGGCACAATAACCTCATCAAACACAGTTCTCATAGCAACATCGCCAGATCCACCGGGTAGAGGAAGATTCAATGTTGCCCCTTCGCCTTGGCCTTTACCTACCTCAGAAATCTTACCTGTTCCTGGGTAGCTCCCGTCCTACAGGAAAGGAAACTAGAGGTTAACTTCGTCAGCTTAGGTGTTGAATTTTTAGGGAAGAACAATATAGATGACATGCCAGTAGGCCACGGTCTCAGATTAAAAACATATTTAGCGTTCCAACTAAGTAACTTTCATTCTGACACGATACATACATATCAACTATGAGGGTAACTGGTTTATCAACCTATCAAATGAAGCACGAAACTTATATTGGAATTATATTTTGAGCACTTGAGGAGGAAAGAGAGGCTGAAATTCATCACTAATTCTAAATAGTCAAGGTCATACTAAAGTACAACCATCACCATAATAAAGCTAGACACACTAAATTACAGAACAGAACTATTTAGTAATCTTAGAAGGAGCAACAGACAGTCCAGGAGTGGATCATGCAAGTGCGTTAGATCACCTCAAGTGTATATTTCATCATCACAGAAAGGACTCTGGGTTAAAAATTAACATCACAGAAGGAACAAAGGGCATTTAGTGATGCACGGATAAGTAATAAACGCAATAAAGTACTAGATTTCTTAGTAGGTTTAACGATAATCCACAGGTCAGCTTCACAAAACAAATGGGTTTACAAGAAGAGATGGCCAAAAGGCACAGTGCTGGTACCAAAAGTTTCCGAAGTTACAATGCAAAAACTATTTGAACGAATTAGTGCACGAACTACTCATAAAGTAATCCATGTGCTAGGCAGTCCACCATACATAGATATGACATGGGATTTTATATGATGAACTTATATAGAACATTTTACAACATCCTCTGGCCTTCCAATGTCTCGAATAGATGCACTATTTTACCAAAGAATCACTGAAAACACACACTATGGAGCTAAAATATCATCTCTCAGAAGCCATGCCAGCAGCAGCATAACACAGTACTACACACCAATGTGTTACGTACACCAGCAGTCCAGTCTATTATCACATCCCTTGGTAATTGAATGAAGTTACAGCTAACAGAGTCACCCATACCCATACAGCTAACTGAGTCACAGACAATTCATCAAGTCCAGATTCCCATTTCAATTTTCACAAATCCATGTTCTCATAAGAAGGAAATTAATTCCCGAGCAGCTGACTTGTTGTGCCTAAAAAACAGTAGAAGATTTATTTGGTTTTTGTGATTCTTTATGTCATTTTCTGCAAAACCGAACTGAATTGGACTAGCTTATTTGTGTTCCGATTCCTAGAACACATGAGAAAATAATAATTTCAAGAGACCGAAAAGATTTTGTGGGGTCTCCTTTTCCAACAGGGAATTCTCTTACTATGCAAAGCTACAATTTCTTCAAGGAAATGGAAATTTCACCAGTCATGACATTTAACTTAAAAACGGTCACTAAAAAGAGAAAAAAAAACCGCCCAGTTAACTAGATGGACAAGAAGTGGAAAACCACACGCTTTACCTGGTGAGTGGAGACGAAAAATACATCAGGGTCTTCATAAAAGGTATCGTTTGTGCCATTTCCATGATGTACATCAAAATCGATGATGAAAACACGCTTTAACCCATGTCTACGCTGTGCATAGCGTGCCGCAATGGCAATATTTCCAAAAACGCAAAAGCCCATAGGTCCCTTTGGAACAGCATGATGACCAGGAGGTCTAATTAAAGCGAATCCCATTGGCGGATCCACAGAAGTCATAGATGCAGCTACCTGTAAATGCCATACCACTCAGAATTCCGGAAAAACTCACACAATATTGAACTAGAAATGAACAGAGATCTCACTCACAGAAAATCTAAGACAATAATATTTGGTTAATACATGAATCATACCACAGGTGGAAGCATACCACAGAATCCACAACTGCAAGACCCGCCCCAGCTGCACATAGTGACTCCTGAAATGTCTGCACCCGTGCAAAAAGAGTAGAAAATCAATACATTGTGTAGTAAGGTCAGGCATATTACTTGGTGAAATCTCAAGAGTAAAGAACTAAGTTGTACTTCAGTTCCCTTTCATACTTCATATTGATCAGTGATCACTCTGATGAGATCCATCTCATTATGTCAACTTAACTTGGAGGATAATCTTTTACTATAATACATTACATGAAAGAAAGGATCTATGTCAACAGAAAGAACAAGGTGCCAGATAGAATGCCTGCTAATAGATGTTAGCTAATCTGATAGATGGTTGGACGCATCAATAATTCACATGTATGGGGAACAAGTGGATCTCTTGGAAGCACTTCTAGTACTCCTTGGCTTAATAAATGATATTGTAAAACTAGACCACCTTCTCATGGAGATGACACAATGGGCAACCGGCAGGTAAGTACTTGAGGATCTAGGCTGAAGAGTTAAGGATGGACAGCCGCATACCTTCAGATTTCACCAACTTTTAACGGTTACAAGTAAACTAGTGTATCTTAATGTGTCCGCCAATAAATCTATAGACAACATTCATGAGATAAGCCAGTGAATGATATCAGGGATTTGAACATAAAGTGATGATACTTGATTAATGATCTACATGCTGCGTGCTTAGAAATCATTATTCCAAACCGAAGAAACAGCCAAAGAAGATGCTGCTTATGTAGATCCAACATTTACTTGTTGGCTTCATTATGCTAGATTTTGCATAAGGAAATCCAGTTTGCTGGTACAGCACGAATCTGATGATGACAGCATGAAATGAATGATACAGAAATTTGTTCACAGTGAATCATATTGTTTTTTGTAAATCAAAGAGAAAATTTTCACTCATGGCCTAAGAATTCTATTAACAATTGAAGAGCTCAAGGATATAAAGTACAGTAACTGCTGCCCTTACAGAAGGGGTGGCATATGTAGGTCCTGACCGATCAATGAAGATAATGCCTTGTTCAGATGCCTGTGTCATAGCCTGAAAAACACAATATTCAGCAGAAAACATCCACTAGCTGACAGGAAAAAACAAAAACACAAGTCACTCATGAATAATTTTCAACTTTTAGACAACTCCTTGGAGTGCGTTCTGTCAAACTTCAAGTGGAAAATATGACATTCGATCAGAGATAAACTAGAGCTGAAAATATTACAAGGTAGTGAAAGATAAACTACCTTCTCGAGACCATACACATAGGCTTCTGTATGAACACTAGCAACGTCTTCTGCTGTAGCAGGTCTGAAGTTTGTGAGTTCAATAACCTCAGAACCACGGTGCTGCCATGTTCATTTGATCACAAGAAATAGTGATGAACAGACAGTCGCCATCTAAAAAATATCATTGCTTGCTTAGCCTACCACTGGAAACAGTTTTGGAAATGGAACATTTAGTATTAGCCACTTGCCTCTTTCCCATAGTTACCAAATAAATTTATATTTTAATAACGAATCTTGAAATATCATGAGAAACGCACAACCAATCAGACAACACTAACAACTTTCAACTAATTTCCAGCATCAATTAATCCAAATGTTAGAAAAATAAGAGATAAAAAGATGTGCGGAAAAGCATGAAAACGTTATGTTATCACATAATAAGACAAACTTATATGAAGTATCAACTATGTTCTTAAATGTCCCGTAGTCGAAGAAACGAAGGATCTTTCACATGTCAATTAAGTGAAAATCAATGAGTGAAAAAAGGCTACTGAAGTTTTGTAAGAATTTTAGATACAATATTAAGGTTTTACTAGATATAATTTTATATTAGAAGATCCGTACTAGTTATTATGTTTCTTATTTAAATTATTTGTAATATTTTTTTATCTTGTACTTTGACTGCTCTATAAATATAAAGTACGCTTTGATCAATAACATAATTGAATTCTCTTCTTTTATTTTTATAACAATTTTAAAGAGCGTTCTAATCTGAACTGGATAATACTGACGCTTTCTCCTAAAGGTGAGAAGAGATGACAAGAGTTATCAATCTAGTGACAATATGCAAAGCCCTAATCATCAACACGCTTCTATCAGGAAGTCAACAAATGATAAACACATAAGCCAAATATGACCAGATAATGATAGAGGTGGTCTGCACAACATAAACCATTGCGGCAGAATTGTGTAACATCAAACTGAATAAGCATCTCGATATAATTCTTGTGAGCTTCAGAGAGCAGTACAAAATACTTGCACAGGCAAACTGTCCATCATTGCAAAAAGCAACTAGAGATGGAAAGATCACAGATGTGCAGGAACTCTTGTGACTACTATGTAGGTGGTTAACCCTTCGAGAAAAAAAAATCACGTAACTCCTTTACAAACATAGCAAATGTTTGAATTATACGAAACACGAAACACCAAGTGTGAAAATAACCATGGATTTAATTCTTATGCTTACCTTTGGAGTAAGCTCCATTTTTTCTAGAGCACCCACAATTGCTGGAACTCTAAGATTGGACTCAGGATGAGATTCCTGCAAGGAGAAAAGGAGAAAAGGAGAAAAAAAGAAAAAGAAAAAAGGGAAGCTCAAGTATATTACACATTTATGTATGAACCTACTACAGAGCGAAAACTGTTAATTCAACCAAGCAATGTATCATTTGCACAAGATTCACAATGTCTTCATCACTTTGCGTTAACAAGAGGTACAGCAGGAGAAGAAAAAAAAGAAAATAATAATAATACAAGTTTAGAAAAGAATACAACAGGTACTTCAGATGAGTTCAGTGGATAAGCAGGAGGAAGAAGTCTAGAAAAGGGCAAAGGGACGAATATCATGATCAACCCTTAAAAGTGGTACTATCACAAGTTGGAGGGGGATGGGAAGGACAAAAATAGCATTACATCTGATCAGTTCTGCAAGTAGCTCTTCTCTATCAAGTGTCTGTGGTTAGTGTTTGTCCCAGTAGATAATGCTACGGAATACATTTACAATTAAAGGGTGATAGAGGTAGATAAATTAGCTATGGAACTCTTCGAATACCCTCAACAGGAAAACATCAGTCTAATCCTGATTCTTTACTCAAGAAATTTATGATCTGAAGAAGAGTTCATGAACTTCTTATGCAATATTCCGAGCCAAAACATAAACCTGTAACATGAGTAAACTAATGACAACAAAACAATATGAACGTGACCCAAAAAGGCAAAAAACTTGTGCATAGACCTAGTTTATACCTGATTGTGGCCAGCTGCAGCGGCAATGCTATAAACTACTCGTGCATCTTTCAACTGCTCTTTGGAAGGTATATATAGCTCCTCTGTACTATATGAACACGAGATGATTCTTCTTCGAACGAGATTACTTTTGGCACATAATCCAGGCAGCACATTTCTAGCACAATAATTCAACTTGGCAGCATACATCCAGATACATGACTGATTATGGACTAAGCACCCCATACTCCCACTGAAAACACACATGCTTAGCATACTCAGAATCATCACTCTATCAATCTAAGACTAATAGACTATCCACTTACATAATGTACATGAACTTAAATCTACTGTTATATCGTTAAGATATTAATTATATTGTAAACCTTCCATCATGAGCTTAATCTATTGACATAGTAGGTTCATCAACATGACATAAGAGCAAGTATAATACAAGATCATGATCACCAACACTATATATATATATATTGTTTTTTTTTACACTTACCATGTCATGAATCAGTACAATGTCCAGTGTCCACACTTCATGCCCAATAAGAGCACTGACATGAATGCCACGATACCAAGGGCACATCTAGTATGATTTCCGATTCCTGTTTTCGATTTTTGCTTCTTCTGCCAACGCATCAAAACTAGGAGTATTTGGTATATCAGTTTCTACATACCAGAATCGGGACATAGGTATTCAATTCCTTTTTTTCTAACGATTGCTATCTTAGGTATATTGTCGTGGTTATCGTTCCTGGTTTTTTTGTTTCTATTTTTTCTATGTTATTCCCCATGGCTATCGAAGTTGATCACACCGCCAGCGAAATAGACCATAGAGACACGCCACAGAACGATTCATGGAAATAACAAAATTTGAATCCTACTTTTCAACACTCTGAGCAAAAGTCGAGTAGAGATATTCGATACCTCGAAAAGCAGGCGACGGCCTCAGTCCCCTCGGTGAGTGACGGCGTCGGTCGCCTCCGGCAGTGGAAGCAATTTGACGGTCGATTGATTACAACTCTTGATTCGGCATTGCTTACCCTTGTTTGTTTGTTGTGATTGTTCCACTGTTTCCAGGTTTCATCTTCACAGACTCTGAGTCACCGATAATTCGATTTATCGGTGACAAAATTGGGTGATGGTCTTGCAGCGAAGCAGCATAAGATTATCTTTTACTACGTCTGAATTCCTGCTTTTATGGGTGCCTTTTCTATAAAATATTTGTATAAAAATACAGTGTACTTCTCTAAATTCCTGTTTGGAGTAATGTGCAAGATTTTTACAGATGTAGAAACAGGAGTATGGTCCATTACATATTAAACCTCTTACATACCTACTAAAACCAGGATGATGAATGAAACAACCAAAACATTATTATATATTATCGTCGTTTTAAAAAAATTACAATCAATTCATCTGACATAATAATTTATGTATATATTATTTTTTTATATAGAATAATTTGTCATTTGATTTGTGTAAGTGTGTGAGAATTGAGGAAAAAAAACTAAGGAGAAAAAATAATAGGATACATTAATGTGATATAAAATAAATAATAAAAATGTTTTGATATTTTTTAGAAAAAAATTACTACTAAATAACATATTATTTTAATTTAATTAAGACATCATAATTTAATATATGCTATAAATTTTTAAAACAGGAAAAGATTTTGTGGAGTTATCAATCTTAATATCTTGTATTTTTAACATACATTTTCACAAGAGTGTTTCTTGTTTTGGATTTGAAAAGCATACATACAATTTTGGATGACATCTAAGTAGGTATTGAAACCATATCAATTTTGCAAGACTCGAACTCAAAACTCTATGGTAAAATATTTTGCAATTCTTATGAAGTTATGAACTTAAATCGGATGGACGCGGATGGATGATGTCTTTATTTAAATCTGTAATTTGTTCTTTAAAAAAAATAAAAAATCAGACTATGACAATAAAACCATAAATCATATAAAAATGTGCTTGCTGATTGCCAGTCAATCAAGCAGCCCTAGACAGTCAAGCCATTGCTTTGCTTACCTGAGCTTTTGCACATTACGGTAGTCATCATCTCAACGCTTCAAACTCAAAACATATAGTAAGATTGGGAAACATCAGAAGAAAGATTACAACTAAAATCGGCCAGTGGGCGCTTGAAAGCCCAAATTATTATGAACTAGATGTTCAACAAGCACCAGAACTTCATTCTCCTACAAAACTTCCACCAAGAAAGCAAGCTGTCAATCTCCTCTACTTTTTGTTTTAGCATCCCTGAGCACAAAACAAAGCTGATAGAATATAAATTTAAGTCACGCATAACAGAACAACAGTCACCAGCGCAGCCTAGAATGACACTGTAATATCACCACAAAGGAGATCGGTTGGGTCCTTTCAGAGATATGTTTGCTGGCCATTGGATGGAGTGGACATGACGGAGAGAATATCCGTCACAGATGCCATGGCACTCAAAGCAGCTTTCAAGACATCTTGAGAGCATCCTGGTTTCACAATAGTCCTTACCTGCAAAATGTAGCTCATTTAGCATTAGACACAATGGGAGCAGATGCGAAGCATATCTTGCATAAGCTGTTGCGACTGACTGATGCAATACTGCCAGAGATGCCAAGAATGAATTGTTTTTTTTTTTTTAAACCAAGAACAAAGACATTTCAGCAATTTCTATCAGGTCTCGCTCCTGCCCTAAATGTGCAAGGGACAAAATTTTGAGGCAACATGAACAAAATTTTGCAGATTATTATTGTATAAATGAGATGAAGAATGGAATGTCAACAGTGCCATGGAGCAAAAGGGCCAATACGTTCTACAAACATCAATATCTCAGCCTGGGTCTTATAGTAAGACAAGAAACAAAGTGAAAGAATAAATAAAGAACCTTGTCCAGATACTCCTGCAGTTGCTTGATACGGCCCATGTAATCCTGATCTTCCACACACAGGCTAACAGCTTTAGCATCGGCACCAGGACCGTCAAACTGAAGAGGCCCCGGGTTTCTATAGATATCATCCATCAAAAACCTTGCAGCACTCTGTCGCAATAACCTGCAAAGACCAGATAAAGCTAAAACTTATCCAACTGCCAATTTTTTTAAGCGTGGTTCATCAAATCTCAGCCAATGACGGTGCTGCGATTCCCCAAATGATATATCATTAGATATAATTGTTCCGAACAGTAGAAAATCATCCTATTGTTTATTTTGACCAGAACATTGAGTAGAAAAACAAAATTCTGCCACTCGGAATGTAGTTTACCAATGGCTGGTCAGAGATAAGTAGCTGCAAGTGGCATACAATTACATCAAAGTAACAACAAGGGACATACTCATATGCTTTGCCTTTCAAGTCCACGGTAGCAGGGTGAATTGCAGCTTTTCCAATAGACAGGTTGCCAAAACCACGGGAATGCCGTTTTACTGTCATCATTGCCTACAATTTACAAAGCCATCGAAAATCTTCATACACCAACTTCCATGAAAATGCCATCACCGAATTGAGAGAGAAAAGCTGACCCTTTCTCTCCCAAATAGATCAAAGTTCAGTAAAAGTAATAAAAGAAGCCAGCCAACATTATCAACCATACCGTAAATGGAGCAGCCCCACATTTCCACTTGTTCACAGGACTTTTCAAGTTTGTCACAGTCGCCATGTAACCATTTAACCCTGCTGCAAGGATATGGTAGCAGATATGTCCAAGAACCTGCATGTCCATTACTTCATCATAGCATCCTGCTAACTTTAATAAATTGATGATGCTGGTGGTGCACATGCAATTATAATGACTTACATAAGCATAATCACAATCAAATTTAGAAGGTAAAGATCCTCGGGCTTGATAACCAAAGAAGTGGCATATAGCATTGAACTTCTTCCCTCTGTAAGTGCCTGCTTTCTGTAAAAATTGTTCAAAGTTAGACATTACCCCCAAAACATGCAAATGTTGCATATCTACAGGGAATAAACAAAGATCTTCTCCAATTCTACTCTTCACCCATGGGAGACACTGTAGATATTAATCATGGTTATCCCATTCTACTCAATCAACTCGGGGCCAGAGGCAAGGGCAGGTGAGGACTACCATACGGCTCCTTTGCAACTGATCATCTTCTACCAGAGGAGAGTTTGCACTGGTCAGCTTGAGATAGCTTTTCACAATGAACCTAGTTAATTGAATCTCTGCTTCCGAAATTCGACGGGAACTTTTAAAGGACTAGTTTCGGCACTAAATATCACGAAATTCAGAGGAACTCCAACCAATGTTGTTTCTTTCCTAACCCTGAGCCTTTTAAGGAGAACAGAGCAACTTGAAAGACTAAAACAGGGAACAGGTCATTAGACAAACTAAATAGTAGAAGTGCCAAAAATGATTTGGATATCCTACCGTGCGCTTGTTCATTTCAGTCTCCACAAGGTGAGCAAATAACTTCTCTGTTTCAATCTGCATAGATAATGAGGTTTATACCAGAGCAGGAAAAGAAAAAGCTGAACAAGGTAATCTGAGGCCATAAACTACTCCAAGCACCTGAGATAGTTGAGCCGAATCATCTGATTCAGGATGGAGAAGCAGCTGCACACCCAAAATTGAAACGATATCAATAATAATATGTATGCTGGCATACATATTCCACTTAATTGAGAAGAAAATTCAGGACCTGTTTCTTGATAAAAAGAGGTAAGAATTCAAACAAGGCAGATGCCCAAGGTGAGAGCTGAGAAGATATATTATCCATAGAGACACCTTGACTATGAAGACCATGGATTTCCTGAAAAAAGGATGCCCACGTTAGAGATGGACTAAAATGTAGATGGCAGTTCTAATTGAAGAAAGGCCAGCATGTATTGATAAATAAGAGATGTCATCTAGGTATTGCAGGATCTAATCCGTCAGTCGAGTCCCCAGGTACATTTTGACTTCATCTGTTAGTTGTAACGTTCCACAATAAACAATGAAATTTACAACAGAAGTCCTAATTAAATATATTTCTGAAATCAAGTTTACAACTTTATACATGCAAAATGGCCATAAAAAAGGGTCATTATCAAATGATAGGAAATGCAAAAAATGCCTTGGCTCACTTTAATCCCTCTTATTGTCCTCATATGATCATAGCCATAGCAGCATCCACCCTAATTTAGTTGCGTCCTCCACCATACCTTATGTGTACTTGCAGTAAATGGCTTCCAAAGCAACTAAGTGTTTTTTTTTTTTTAAAAAAAAAGCAAATCTCGAAAGATTTCCCTTATATCAACCGAATAGCCCGTAAACCCGGATGACCATTTAAACCAGCTTTCGCTGATGGGTTCATCACCACAAAGTAGCTTCGCACTCAACTGGTTTTGATACCCTGACCTCTCCTTTTCTTAGAGGAGTTGGTTGAGCGGCTTACCAAGTGAGGTAAAGATGATTCCCAAATAGCTCGGCACTCAGCGGGATGAACAAGTGTTTGTTTATTGATATAGGAACACCCCCCCCCCCCCCCCCAAAAAAAAACCATCTCTGCTCTCAAATTTCCTCTCTTCACCCAGCTCCCCTTGCTTTTCACATCAAGAATGAAGAATACACCGATGCAAACAAGAAAAATAGATAAGGAATATCTACCTTTAAAAATATAGTATGAGGATGGAAATGACATACCTGCAATAACGCGTACACTTCAGGTATGCTTTCTATAAGCCCCTCCGGTAGCAGCAGCACCCCATGATACTTGTCTAAGAGTGAGTACTATTATTAGACATGACATCTTCCAGTGACAAAAAGTAGATGGAGGAAATATCAAAACCTTGGTCAGCCCTAGCTTGCACTGCATCACATATTTGCTTTGTTATGTCGAAGAGAGTAAGCTTCGATGTAACCACCTCCTCACCAAGAATGACCTGTGACAGAAACATCAGGAGATTTAGTGAATACATAAGTATCAACAGTAGCAAAAGTTGTGGAAGGTTGAGGAGAGGGTTCTGACCATATTTGGATGTGACTGAAGAGTGCATTCTAAAGCAACATGTGATGCCTTTCGCCCCATAAGTCTAATAAAATAGTAATACTGAAAAGAAAACACAACAGCCGAGAATGTCTATATAACAAAAAACAGAAAGAACGTATTGAGGCATGAACATGCTCAGCAAGGGCAGTTTGTTTGAGCTCGATAGATGAAGCATAAATAAGAAAACAAACCGTTTCAACTTTTGAAAGTGGGTTAAGTATCTTCAACATTTTCCCAGAGATAGCAAGAATAATTATTTTATTTGGTTATATCACCAAATATTCCAAATGAGCAAATATTATATCAGATGGTCTCTGCAAGTCTACATTATCTAAATTTTCAGGCAAAATAAAATAAAATTGAGAGAGCTACAAGAAGTTTGAGAAGTTGATAAAACAAAGATATGTCAAATACAAAAAGGTTTGGAATAAACCAATAGTATGCTTAAAGATATCAAAGACACATATTCTACAAAAAAAACTGAAAGTATTCTCATCTATCTTCAACCGATTAGCGTTGTTAGCATCCACAACAAATTCTCAATTGAGTCTGGCAAAGGATGCTTTATCATATCTTATGTTTTCTAAACCTACGATGCTTAGACTTTGGATAAAGATGCATTATCACATCATCAGTTCAAACATCGACCTCTCTTTAAAAAGCAAAATAAATTATAAGCTTCATTTCGAACAAAACATATTACAAGCACCCGATTGGCCAAAAGATCAACCCTGCAACTATTCCCATTCCCTCAATGGAATTTCCAACCTGAAGCGGGAAATGTGAATAGATTCTCTACTCGCAGTCGAATGTGATAAGAACAAAAAGGCAGCTAGCCAGTGCCCTTGCTGATAAAGAGGAGCCAACCCTGCCAAACCATGAGTTGTGTGCTAAAGGGCCTAAGAGTTGGTCATATTATAGCAAAACTAATTGATTGGTCCCCTTATTTTCTTATTCTTTTTTCCAGCAACGTCTCAACAGAGCCTCTAGCATTGATTTCTTCTTTTAACCTCGTCATCTATGTCATCGACTTGTATACATTTGCTGGTGAGCTGAAGTATTAATCCTGAAGAACTTTACCTTCTCTGCGGACAAAGCATCAGTGCATACATTGCTGATCAACTGTGAATTAACCTACAAGAAATACCACCCAAAATTCTTACGCAGTTCCATAACAAACAATTTAGCGCACTCGGCCAAACAAAACAAATAACCACAGGTCCAGATATGGGAACTCACAAATCTAAACAAATCGGCCAGATAAAAAAGGAACATTTGAAACTCTCAATTGTCAAAACTACTAGTACCTTGCATATAGTATCAAATCCAACATCAGTCTCGACAAACTGGTTCTTGAGATCTCCATTCAAGGTTACAGGCACTCCAACAACCTGGAAAATAAAAAAGGCTAAGTTTTCCCAATAATTTTCCAACAACTTTTCATAGGAGTATCTGATACTGAAGCTCAATGTAAAATGAATAAAGAACCTTAATCATACACGAAAGAACCTTAATCATACACGAAAGGTGGACAAATAGATAAGTGAACCAATTCCCTCAGGGTCAAACAATATGACAACGTACCTTAGTAGGACATTTTGCTTCTGCAAATGTTTCTGCTAGTTGGGCAGCGTCAGTATTAGATGTCACCCCTACAAAAAGTTAATATATAAGCCATTCGATTCAATCCTACCACCAAATGTATTTTATGAAAAGCTTGACTTAGGTCTACCTCCAATAATTACAAGGCCATCTAGCTTCAGCGCGTTGCACGCAGCTAGAGCAGCGTTAACTTGCTCTGTTGTTCTAATTTGGTCTCTTGTTCTCCCCAACAGATCATAACCACCTAGATAGCAACATTTGAATTAGAAGAATGGAATAGAAAAGATACAATGCCATAAAGAATGTATTAACTGTGCCATGAACCTTGATTTTTATAAGTTGAAAGGATATCATCAGTAACCTCAAGAGTTTTCTGGGCAAACAAGCCATCAGTACCACCTGTTCGAAAAGCGACAAAAATTCAGAAGCCAAAAAAGCTAAACTGCGACCAAACTGTAAACCATAGCAAGAGCTCATGCATGCGTAAGCACATACTGAAGCAAATTACATGCTAAAGAGCCCAAACAATTACCACAAGTGGACCGACCGCTTTATCAGTGTCAAGCACCAACATCAGGGGTTCATATCATAGAGAGATATTAGAACGAAAAAAAATAAATCCATATCAAGCTCCTTACCAATGAATCCAAGCAACACACTCTTTGGATTATGAATTTTCAGAGCATTGTGAAGACCCCAGATGACATTGTGACCTCCAGGAGATTGTCTCCCAGAGAAGACTATTCCAACCCTGTTGAAGAAGCAGAATGCATTATGTAATGGAAAACACTTAATATAGGCTCTTCCTTTTCAGACGATGTGTCCAACAAAAAATATAATAGCTACCAAATGCTAACCAAGATACAAAATACTAATTGACAAACACCATGATTGTGGTGTGCTTTCACATCTTTTGATTACCTTACCTCTAAGTCGGATGAAAAATCCAGTAATGGTTGATCAAAAGATCTGAGGACTCAAACAAGGTCTAAATGCAAAACAGTAGGGATATGCTTTACCATGCAAGACATGTAAAAAGAATGTGTCAAAGATACCAGAAACATATTCGACCAGAGACATATTCGACTAACAAAATCAAATCAGATGAACCAAGTTCAGATTGCAAGCCTTAATAGGAAGTCACCAGAGCCTTGTAATTAGCAAAGCCTATTTACAAATATCAAATACAATGTGATATATATGATCATGATTCCAGCGTACAAAGATAATAATACGTTATGATGAATAGTATTCCAACAATATATCGTATGAACTGTTGATTGACTATCACGCACCTCCCTTTGAGTAGAGGGGGAAAAAAGGATAGGAGAGAGACCAGAGGACATGGATCCCAAAAAAAAAAAAAAAAACCATTTTAAAGAAGATATGAAATGAGATGAAAGAGATACTTAATAAGAGGTAGAAAACCAAGTCATTACTTCTCAAAGCGGATGGGGTACATGAATACTTTGACTGCATGCTCCTTTAATGTTGAGGCATATCCTCTTTAAAATTATGGTGTTACCATGTTATCTTCAAATGCTACATCAAGCTTTATAAATGGATGATTTCAAGACTTCCAGATCACTAGATTGCAGAAAATATGAAGCTCATCCCTTGTACATTCATTTCATCCAAGAAATAAGATTGTCAATCCACTGTAAGTGTAAGAAAAGGAGAATCCAATATCCTAGTGCATACCTGATTGCTGGATGCTCGCTGATAATTTGAGCATCAGGAACTTTAGCGTTGGCCCTAAGAAAATGGGCCAAAGGCTGTCCGTATGTGTTTGGGAAGTATCGGCTTATGGTGTGGGAATCAGCAGGGTCCAGCGTGGTGGTCCCATCACCATACTCTACCCTAACAGTAGTTCCCTGCAAGACGGTACCAAACATACAAGTCAGTATATAACTAACAAATTGACAGAGAGAAAACAATAAAATGAAGCAATCTCAGCTATTGATGGCTGATGCTACAAATCGATATTACTGATATATATATTCCATCTACATCATGTAAGATGCAGTGTGGTATCATTCCCTTGGTATGTGTAACATGACCATGATATTTTGAACCAGCACTCGAGCTCAAGTTGCTCTTTCAACAACGATGACAGTCTATTGAATGAATATAAAACCAGAAAGCAAAAGCCACAAAAAAAAAAAAAAAAAAAAATCGACCTAACTCAATGTTCTGGAAAAATCCTTAAACTAAACGAACTGAATTGCACTGAAATCAAATAAACTCGGTTGTTTTGCACCAAGCATGAAATCGGTTTCAGAAATTTCAGATTTTGCAAAGTGTTATAAATTTAAACAGTTGAGTTCCACTTCATCCATTCAACCAACCATTTCAACCGTTCGAGTAAAGGACACTCGACCAAAACTATTCTCTGAGCAATCAATAATATTTTCGTCGAGCAAAGAATACTATTTTCGTTGAAGGCGATCCCTAGTACATAAAGTTCCTATGATTTCCTCAAACTCGGTCTCCATTTGGGTGATTCAAATCAAAATCATCTCACCATATCATAGCCAAATTACACTGCAACTTAAAAAAGTCACCATCAGAGGCTTTTAATTCGCATCGATCTTATTCGCCCGATTTTTCCATAAACACCTACTTGCCAACCCTATTATTTCGACCCATTATTCCTCCAACATCAATTATCACACGAAACTAATCCATCATCAATCAATGCATGACACATTGCGGGTTGGGTGCACCATTTCAATTAGTATCTAAATTGCATGCAAACCAAATTTATGAAAACATAACAACAACAAAAAATGATAAAACCGTATACCCAAGTTTCCGATCATGACCATCATCAACACAAACAAAACCACGACGCGATCACAAAACATGACATTTACAACACCACAGAAATCGAATCAAAACCTGAAGGCACGGAGGAAGTTCCGGCTGGTACAATGCCCGTTGTTTCTGAAGATCCGATAACTCCCTTTGTTTTCCGAAATCTGAATCCATTTCAATTCGACTCGACTCAACTCTCGCACTCTCAGAACACACTCTATGTAACTCTATGGTTAGGTGACGAATGGCGATTGACAGACACCCTCCCCTCCACGAGTAGAGAATTAGAGAGCCCTACCTTACCTAACACTTCACCAGCGGCGTGACTTCAAATTTACGTTATTTTTTCTTTTTTATTCTATACTTTTCTTTCCGAGTTTGAAGCTTTGTTTTGTGTGTGTCACTGACTGGTTGATGCAACCAACGGGATTTGGCATGGGTCCCTCCCTTGGACCCGTGAAACTGGGCCGAGAGAGAGAGAGTGACCGAGGCCTTAGGGGCCTTATGAAGATTAAGCACATTTTCAACACCTGGTTGATCAGATGGTACAGTGCGACCATTATGTGTCATGTATATGGAATTAGTCGGTGGATAATTTGCTTAATGTGGAAATTTTGGAGCTTGGACTTATTTTGCTACACTTGATTAGATGTTACCATAGTCAACTTGATTTTATGGAGCAAGAAATAAAACCTTGATTTGGAATCAGATTAAAATGAAATATTACTTATTTATTTTAATGTGTTGGTATTGTACGTTAGGGTTCATTTTATATTTGTTGAAAATAAAAACTCGCATGGATATGATAAAAATATAAAAAATTTATACATATATCTTAGATCACTTACTTATTGATAACTGATTTTATATTGAAATCCCAAAATATTTAATAGTGATATTATTATCCAGGGATTTTTTCGTGATTATGAAGAATAAAAAAAAACCCAAACAAAAAAAAAGAAAAGAAAGAAAAAACTTTACTTAGGTTATATTAGTCAAATAATAATGTTAAATGTGTCTTTACACTTTATTATAAACTGATAATTAAGACAAGGCCACACGAGACTAAACTCTAAAGATATGATCAACTTTGATAAATTCTGATTACAAACAAGCGGGTGTCAATCGTCGTTGAGCAAGTTTGCTTGATCACATTAGTTTCATTTCCTGTCCATATTTTTCATGTGCTCATATTCATCAATGAGGTTTCAGATATTATCATTGAAAGAGTCTTTCTATAGAGATTCACCCTTTAATCCCGTCATCAAAATCTTAATGTCCCTCAAATCCTTATAATTTCAATCAAGTTTTTCAAATGTTGATGTATGGACAAAATAATACTTCTGTTAAAAAAATCATTAAATATAACGAAGTATAATATTCCAATGAAAAAAAACAATTTAAATTTTAGTCCAAAGCAAAGAATTTCGACAAACATATTCAATTGAAAATCAAAATCGTTTTATTCATTACGTGATATTTTTGTTTAAATTTCAAATTTAGATTTAATAGTTTTCTATATCTATTTGACTATTTAGTCCATAAATAGACATTTATAAGACTTGATTAGAATTAAAAAGTTTTACAATCCATTAGATTTAAAGGGTTTTTTAAAGGATGGACTATTGTCCATATATTAACATGGAGTTGATTGGAATTATGAAAATTTGAGAAATTTTTTTTTTTGAAATTTATAAAAATTTAAGGGACTAATATGTCATAAACCATAACTATCATAATCGAATAACTATTTTAGTTTTGTTTGAGAATATAGATCAATTCGATGGTAATGGGTTTTTCATTATCATACTCTCATCACAACAAAAAAAATTATCTATTAGAGTATTTTTTTTAATCTTGACCATTAAATTTTAAATAAATACATCAAAATTAAGTGTTTATATTCGCAAAACTCATGTAAATGTTGAATTGGACATATTGTTAGTAGTATTGACATTAGTCCGTTGTGTAACAGTCTAACAGAACACTCAACCGTCAAAAGAAACAGAACGCAAACTCGCAGAAACTATAAAAGGAGAAGCCGTTGGCTATCATCTTCAGCAACCTCACAGACTCACCAAAATTCAAGAACCCAAACCACCACAGAGAAACACTAACAGACCCAAACCACCACAGAGAAACACTAACAGACTTGAAACAAATCTACAGTCGATCGATCGATCGAAGATGGATGAGGCAAGACAGGAAGAACTCGTCAACGGTTGTAAATCTGTAGCAGATGATGCCATGGGTTTTGTTCTAGAGTTTGAGAGGCAATTTGGCGGAGGCGAGAGGGTCATGACGAGTTTCGTGCAGGAAGGTTTCGTGGCGGCTTGGGAGAGGGCTAGGCGAGAGGAGAAACTGCTGTTTGTGTACTTGCATTCCGATCAGGATGATTCTGACACGAAGAACTTCTGTGAATGGGTTTTGTGCGATTCACGCATCGTGAACTGTTTTGATACTAAGTTCGTGTGTTGGGGCGGGAGTTGGTCATCACGAGAAGGGATCTTGTTGAGGGAGATTTTAAAGCCGGCGAGGTTTCCGTTCTGGGTTATGTTCTTGGCTCCAAATGATCAGGATACGGCTATCATTCTAACTGTAAGGATATATCTTGCTCGCTTCTAACTATCCGTGGATAAATCTTTGCCGTCGTTTTAGCTTGGTGGTTGGGATGCGCGACGCAGTGTTAGCATTCTTGAAAATAGGCAAGAAGGATCGTTTTCTTGGCAGTAGTTGAATCCATTGACGACCTTGTTGCGTAGATTTGGGCCAGTTGATTGAAAATCTAAAGAAATGCCAAGAAACAGTATTATCTCTTGTGAATCATAATCTATTTAGATTTCATGAGAAACATTCGTTGATTTAATTGAAGATATCGACCTCCTGGTTTGAACAATTGAAAGACATAGAATGTTTCGCCTACTAATTGGGAATGGCCCAGTTAGGTTCTGCATTATCTATTTCTTGCTGAAACACTTGTGGAATTGAGAATTCCGAGGAGTCATTATGTTATAGATTATGATTCACAAGAGATAATACTGTTTCCTGCTTCAATTGGAATGATAGCAATTTATTTACTGTCATTCGTGCATATAGACGAGAGCCGAGACTAGATGTTTCATATGCGTGGAAGAACTCTTTAATCAGCGCTTGTGGATATTCTTTTTTCTTTATGAGTAGTGAAGTGAGGGTTTGTCAATCCAGATGAGACGACCACTGGAGAATAAAGAATGAAGTGTTGCTTGATGCTTATGGTCGTTAGCGAGTTATGATTCCAGATATTAAAAATTGAGACCGCTGATCTCCTCTGATTCTCCTCTCAATGGAATAGCGTATACGACATTTGGTCTCTTTGAATAGCGTGTAACTATTGCTTGATCAATTCTTGAGGTCGCCTAAACTCTTTACCTTTGCAGGTTGATGGAATTGAAAGAACTAGCTGTCCTGAAGAAAACTTTTTCTACCTGGTGCAAGACGCTATTTACAGAAGACTAGAACTCGAGGTATACTTCCGATATGGTGTGGGTTTTGTATGCTCTTGCATATTGCCGATTTTGGACTTTGCGTTAGGAGTGAACTTGCTTCTTTTCTCAGTATGTGGGACAAAAGTAATGGATTCTATGTTAAGAGTTTAGAGGAATCTCGATTTAGCATTCTTGGTGTATTCTTGCATTGAGTTGAGGAATGTTAAGCAGAAACTCGCCATTGGTTAGATCAGGTGCATGCTTTTCTTGGTCAAGCTACTTGTGATCAAGACCGGGAAATTAGCGGTTCACTGACAACATAGCATAAATATTCGATAGACACTGTTAGATAATGGTACTTCTTGGAATTTTCCACAGTTATATGAGGTAAACTTCTATTCCACTAGTAATAAAAATGAGATCAGCAAGACTTCTGAAGAATAAATATCACCAGGTCAAACATTGCAGGTGACTACTAATGATATTTTTCGATTGATATATCTACACGTAAAGGAGCGTGCTCATTGAAGGCGGAGGAAAGTAGCTAGGCCCATTCTTGTGTCGACGCTGTGCGTGCCATATGGTTGTCTTTCAGGACTCAATGCAGTTTCTCTGTGATATCAGGGTATAAAAGAATTTGATCCTCCTGAAAGAGAAGTTGCACTGGCTCTGCGGAGGGAGGAAAAAGCTCGCTTTGTAGGTCCCGAACCAGAACAAGGACCAGATGTTATCGAGGTTAGATACTGTTCCTTGATCATGCTAGTTTATAATTTCCTGTAAGCTGCTAAATGTTAGTATTTGCCGAGGATGAAGTGTGTATTATGTATATGTGTTTTATGCAGAGGACTGTGTACGTATCTCTACTCAGACAATTCTTGTTTACTTATAGTTCTGTGTCATCATTGCATCTATAGGTTATTTTTCATGTTCTAGTGTTTTGCTAACGAAATAATATGTAATGTCACAAGAGATCACCTCACTCTCCCATTGACGTAGATCGCTAGCATTTTGTATCAGCCAAGAGGTCTGATATTACATGACTTATTTCAATGTGTTATCTGCAAGAAATCTGCAATAAAGAGGTCAGATGTTACAATATGTCTTTGATATTTGTAAAATCTTTCTACCAGGTGACAGTATGCTTCCCGAATGGAGAGCGGAAGGTGAGGAGGTTCTTGAGCACATCTACGATGCAGTCATTGTACGACTACGTCGATTCCGCAGACTGCTTGCATATCGAGTACTACAAGCTTGTTACTTACCCTCGAATCGTGTATGGACCTGCCATAGTCACACTGTCTCTCAAAGACGCCAGATTGGAACATGGAACCACCCTCTATGTGGAGCCGCTTTTTCATGATATGACCGACAGAATAGTGGAAGTGCCTTTCGATGTATGGTGGCTGCGGTAAGTGAATATTAGAATCCTAAGGAAAGGGTCAGTCGCAGAGTTAGCATATTTTGGAATCACGTTGCAGAGTTACCATATTCGACAGCCATAGGAGTAGCATATATCTCGTTCCTGACTGATTGTTAGCGGATTCTGAACGAAGCTTACCGTAGACCTTTGGCATTGATGTTTGCGTCGTATATCTTGTGACTTCATGTACAGAATGTGCTGAGGTCAAAGTTGCTATGTTAGAGACAAATATTTGTTTTTGCTCATCTCTCAAGTGTTGGGAACTATCTCAAGGAAAAGATTTGTCTACGATTTGGTTCGTACCTAGTTATGTTCTAAATCAAATTCATTGTTGCACTAAAGACATGAACGTTTATGTTCCAAGCGAGTTCAAGCACCAAACTCCATAGATCTTCATATTTCTTTATATGATATCAACCATGAAACATTCTCATGATTTTTTTTATTTTTTGTCTGTTTGTACCTCAGGGTTATAACAATATCATAAGATTATGTAGTGTCAACCGTCATGCATTTTGTTATGATCTTGATATGCATCTTGGGCATGTTTTTCAGTCTAAATATGCAAAGAGATGCATGCACGTTTTCTCTTTTCCCCCAGAAAAAAAGATGCGAAATCAACTCCTGTGCTTGTTGGTCTCTTTAGCCCATTGTGATTCATTCCACATATGTTGTTGTTCCTTGATTTTCCTCATGACCAGATCCACAGTATCTCATTTCAATTCTCGTCCACCAGAACAATGATAGACAAATTTAGAATAGGCGAAAACAGCATGGCGAAGCTCTGTTGATCTTCTTTCTTGGAGTGGCAAGGCCTGCTAACTTTGTCATTCTCTTCCTCTTATTCTGCCACCGACTTCTTATGCAATTTGATCTCTTTTGTGCAATCTTGGTTGCCATCATCTGGTGGAATTTCGTAATTCAGTCACTGTTTTATCATCAGATAGGATCAAAACAAGGTGACGCTTTGGTGTTACGTCGTGCTTGCTACACAGTTGAGCCTCTCAGATCATTCGCGCTAACTCAAGCGTCAAGAATGAGAAGAGTATCATGTTCGTTGATTACTATTGCTTAACTTGTGATTGCACCTATACTCAAGTACATTAAGCGGAACAGAATTGGTACATTCTGGGTATAAAGCCTAATTGATCCCTTTAAAGGTAAACGTTTTGATTCTTTCGTCTCTGATCGCCTTACTGATTTACATGTTTCGTATGATTTCTTCAATTCAGATCGACTTGTTATATTTCAGCTTCTGTGTATGTCATTTTTCTTCGAGGTGATCTATTCCAGGACGACCTTAGAGATTTGATTATAGTGTTGCGAATGGGATTAGGAGCCGGACCATACCAAACATGGACAACCGCGATCAGTACTTGATTATACACTATTCGGTACATCTAGGATCTTCCGTGCGGCCATAACCACAACAACCTTAGATTCTGGAAAGCATGTTATCAGAAATCTGTTTCATTATTTGAACGTTCATACAACAAAAACGTTTCCTGATACAAAGGATTAGATTCCTTGTTCAAAATTGCAGTTAATTTCTGTTGTTCAAGGGAAACAGTGTGTAAATGTACGTCCCCTTTGCCTGCACAACATCATACAAAACTCAACATTGAAAAACGAATTTGTAACTCATGAATCATGATCACGTCTAGGTAAGATGATTACGCAAGAGTATTTGAAGAGAAAGATCACCAATCTTAGGTAAGATGATTAACTGTTGCTTTCTATGGTAGGAGCTTAGAACTTGTAATGGCGAAGGAGCGGGGTGGATCGCCAAAGCCACCCTATGTGGAAGTACAGAAGAGGCGTCTCACATGGATTCTTGGGGTAAGCGGGTTATGTGTAATGTTCTATGTGTTCGGAGCTTGGCAGAACACAACCCCTGGAGCTGTTTCCAACAGGTTGCAACAAAAAGAAGCCAACGACAGAACAGGCCTAGGATGTGTACCGAAATCAGATCAAGGTGGTCAAGATAAGCCTGATCTGTCAAGTTCAGTGAATCTGGACTTCGAGAGCCACCATCAGTTGGAGATCAAGAGTTCCGAGCCCTTGAAGGAATTCCAACCCTGTGATATGTCCTACAGCGAGTACACTCCGTGCCAGGATCAGAAGAGGGGTAGGAAGTACGATAGGGAGATGCTTAAGTATAGAGAACGACATTGCCCCGAGAAGGATGAAATGTTGTTATGCCTGATACCTGCGCCACCTAACTATAAGATGCCATTCAAGTGGCCTCAGAGTAGGGACTATGCATGGTATGATAACATCCCTCACAAAGAGTTGAGCATTGAGAAGGCGGTGCAGAACTGGATCCAAGTTGAGGGCGACAGGTTTAGATTTCCGGGAGGAGGCACCATGTTTCCTCGCGGTGCCGATGTTTATATTGACGATATCAACAACCTTATTCCCTTAACTGGTGGCGAAATTCGAACTGCCATAGATACAGGATGCGGGGTATGCTCTACACTCTACAGTCTATTGTAACTAATATCTTGCTCTTTTTAACTCGTTTACGTTCAGTGCAGGCATTTTAATGATGCTATGAAAAAGTTTTTTTTTTTCTTTTCTGCCAACTGATTAGATCACTTGAGATCACGCAGCAACAAGGACATACTTACCAGTAGATAGCATATACTCCGTTATGCTCCTAGCTAGTTATCTTTTTTCTTATTAATTAATCTTCGGGGAGATGATTGTTTAGGTTGCCAGTTGGGGAGCATACTTGCTAAAAAGAGACAAACTAACAATGTCATTTGCGCCGAGGGACACACATGAAGCACAAGTGCAATTTGCACTCGAAAGGGGCGTTCCTGCTATGATTGCTGTAATGGGTTCCCAGAGACTTCCTTACCCTGCCAGGGCTTTCGATATGGCTCATTGCTCGCGTTGCTTGATACCATGGTTCAAGTATGGTATGGTTTCAATCTCTTAGTATAGACATGTCATCTCTTCATCCTTCTTTTCCTTTTCTTCTTTTTTTCTCTATTTACTTGACGAACAAAAGATAGCAGCACTTGGTGAACATGAAGATGAAAAATCTGCAAAATAGCAAGCATGTAGAGATTAGTTGCATCAGGAGAATATGAATCAGCTTGATAACTTGATGTCGGTATTGTTTCTATTGTTTTGCAGATGGCTTATATCTAATTGAAGTGGACAGAATCCTTAGACCTGGTGGCTATTGGATTCTCTCTGGGCCACCTATCCGCTGGAAGAAATATTGGAGAGGTTGGGAGCGAACTGAAGAAGATCTAAAGCAGGAGCAAGATTCCATTGAGGATGTCGCCAAGCGCTTATGCTGGACCAAAGTGGTCGAAGAAGGCGATCTTGCCATCTGGCAGAAACCTATCAACCACGTTGAGTGCATCAAGAGCAGGCAGACTTATAAGACACCTCACATTTGTAAATCGGATAATGCTGATGCTGCTTGGTATACTCTTCCGTTTCTGATCTTATTTTCTGCTAAGCGAGCATAGGTGTTAGTCGAGCCATTCGTCCAACATGTCCATTCTTGATAGAATTATTTTTGCATAACAACAGGTATAAAGATCTGGAAGCCTGCATAACCCCCTTGCCCCAAGTAAGTAGCTCGGATGAAATCGCGGGTGGTGCAGTGGAGAAGTGGCCCGAGCGTGCCTTTGCTGTCCCTCCTAGAATAAGCAGTGGTTCTATTCCAGGGATTACTGCTGAGAAATTCCGAGAGGACAATGCAATCTGGAAGGATCGAGTTGCACATTACAAGCGTGTAGTCGCTCCTTTACCTCAAGGACAATATAGAAATATAATGGATATGAATGCATATTTAGGCGGATTTGCTTCCGCCTTGTTGAAGTACCCTGTGTGGGTTATGAATGTGGTTCCTGCTAATTCAAATCCAGATACCCTTGGTATTGTATACGAGCGTGGATTGATCGGAGCTTACCATGACTGGTGCGAAGCCTTCTCGACATATCCAAGAACTTATGACCTCATTCATGCTGCTGGCGTCTTCAGCATATACCAAGACAGGTACGCACAACACAATTAACATTACATGTAAATAAATATTTATGTATGGTTGATGGGTCGTCCTTTAAAGTGATATATTACATCTGTCACCTTAACACGTGAGATTTGTCTATAATTGTAGGTGCGAGATTACCTACATTCTTCTGGAGATGGATCGTATGCTGCGGCCAGAAGGGACAGTGATATTCCGTGACACGGTAGAGCTCCTAGTGAAGATTAAAGCTATTACAGACAGAATGAGATGGAAGAGCCATATCATGGATCATGAAACTGGACCCTTCAATCCGGAGAAAATTCTCGTAGCAGTAAAAGATTATTGGACAGGCGAACCAGCATCGCAGAAGCAAGGCTGATTGATGCCAAGGCTATTACAGATTGATCTTTGATTTCCCTGGATTACTGCCAGGTAGAACGCTTACGAGGATTAATAGTGCCAACAAGAAAATGGCATGATAATCGTAAGACAATCATGATATTGATGTGTGATTTTGGGCATATAACTATATGATTAACGTAGTACCACGATGGTACTTTTTGAAGTTAAAAGGAAAAGACTCCTATCATTACCATGGAAACTGTTCCAGGGTCAAGTTCTTACGTAAAGAAACTGAGCCCTGTGCTTAGTGATTTCCCACGAATGAGTCCACATATGGCTGGACTCATATCCCATTGAGCTTAAAGTTCAGACTCCCACATATGACAGAAATTTTGAAATATTGGATCGAGTCAGAGTTAGACTCGGCCCAGCGGAGTTCACTCTTTCAAGTAAAATTCTAACTGGAGTTATGGCATCACATTTTTCCACTGTTCTATTGGGCACGACACCACACAAGTACTCACGCTAGCACGACTTTGCATTGGCTATAACGCCCAAGCATAAACCAAATTTCTCCAATGGCCATTAGGGTCTTAACAGATATCCATGGTGCCCTATTCTTGCCATACTAGTCGATAACAATGCCTAGGTTTTCAAAATTAACGCTATATAATTCCTGTCAAACGAAACACCCTTATACACTCGGCGTTCGATACTCGTTTCGTTTGAGCCTGATATGTTTGGCCACAAAGCTCAAGGGAGCGACCCGCAACCTGACTTTTCATAATACATGAGCATGCATTAGAATCACCATTACCTTTGAATCCTTGTTAGTCGTCTGTTAAGAGGGGGAAAGGAGTATATTCACAAGCATATAAAGATTATATATTCGAATTTCACTGTTCAGCAGACGAACCAAGAGGATGAAAAAGCACATTGATAACAATACTACTCAATAAGGAATAAGGAACTGTTCGGGCACCCAACTAACATTTGTCAACTCGACAAATTCCCCTAATCCCCTGTATCTAGAGACACTCACAAGAAACATCAAGAGGAAAGGTTTATACATACACAGTAGCTTCATTCAAAAGATACTAAGCTTGACTAGGAATCTTGGGGTGCCTCGAATCTTGCAGGAGTGTCGATGCCCATCATGCAGCACAGTCCTGATATTAGTATTATAAGAAGAACTACTCCCTGAAATATTACCAAATTACAAAAACCCATATTAGCTGCCAGCTGATGTAAGTACACAAAACAAAAAAACAAACTTCAGCGTGCATATGGAAGTCTCATAATCAGAGTCGGAAGGAAACCACAAAGGGCGTGTATAGGACAGTCGTATGTCTGTTGATTTCCCCCGTGAACAAACGAGAGTATAATACCGAATCACATCAAGAGATAATATGCAATAAAGAAAAATGCTCAAAATGCTTGAAGGAGGTATAGTCAATATGTAAAAATGACTCAGACTCACACTCCTGACCTAGATTTTTTCCTGGGGGCATTAGAAGAAGGCCAAGACGACCAGTGCCTAGTTAATGAATTTACTACTACTCAAAAGCTTAAATTCAAAGTACGAGTTAACTGTGGAATGGATAGAAGATCTCAGTCTCTGATATCTTGAATCCTATCAACCGATGGAGAAAAGCCCCTCGCGGTGAGACCTTAGAGGCTCCTTAATAGATGCTCTCTTTCTCTATATATATATATTTATATTTATCCCGTCTTTTACCCTTCTTGCAAAAAACAAGCAATGTTTGCAACCAGAAAGTACCTATTGTTCTGATACAAGCAAAAAAACTATAGAGAGTAACTTACAACTAAAATTCCCTCTACAAGGGATGTTTTGATAAGGCAAACTCCATCACAGATGGTGGCATTCATTGATTCATTTCCAGGTGTAGCATCAGAGAGTAATCTCCCCATCAGCCACCTAGAAGAATAGTGAGTGTGAATATGAGGATCTGATGCGTAAAGAATTGAATACTTTAACCCAGAGAGATCCAAGGAGCTGATGAGCCTATACAAAACATCTCCTGTAAAAGAAAGAGAGAAATAAGCAAATGCCTCCTCCCAGAAGAATAATGCAGATTCTGATAGCGCAAGATGTAATGAATGATTAAATCCTCCCTAATAACATACTTTCAGAATGTTGCTTGTCAAGTCCTTTCAATGAATCAGAATCTCCATGGCAATAAACAATCAAATCTGGATGTCCCTTGTTCTCCTTCTCCACTTTACCAGCCAAATAATCCTATCCATTTACCAAGGGAAGAAAAGAGTAAATTTAAAAACACAAGATGTGCATGCATGAACCCAAAAATAAAGCCAATACCAAACTTAATCAGATAGGATAGCATCCATTACATGCATGGACTCCAGTTGGACAAGGTTCTCGTATCCTTGATCCTCTATAGAGCAGGAGCCCACTAAAACCACATTATTGACTCCTAGCCCATTAGTGCAAGCATCATTGAACTCAGCCAGCAATGCATTCTCGATTGTTCCCTTCTCCTTCATTGTAACATAGGGAAATGCCATGGAGAAGTTCGAACTGGTGAGAGCACCCTGTCCTTGTCAAAATAACTAAATTAGGGACGACGCATCAATGTGAATCAGAGAGTTCAGGATACAGAAACTAATGCCAAGGGACAATCGGCTGCATACCTTAAGAAATTCCACAACCGATGCCTCATCAGATCCACCAGCTGCAATATCTGCAGATTGCAACTATAAATTGAACGTCCCCATTGTCAGTGACATGTTATTAATGAAACAAACTAGCTTTCTTGCATAGATATTATACTACAGCCTTTAAGCCAAATAAGGTTCGTTTTTACTGCTATAACAGGTAAATTTCTTGTTAAAAGCGAGTGCCACAAAGTAGAGCAATTCGTTTTGGCTTGCCAGCTAATTGTTATTACTTATAGCAACCCTCTTATCTGTTGTCATAAAAGTAATAACAATCCTATGTATTGTAGCATACAAGCATTACGTGAAAATGGATACACTAAGCTACATATATATGGGTAAAGGAACATATGCCACCATAAGATTTGCTCTGCACCAATTCAACGACAATTCAACGATTCAATGCATCAGATACCTCTTTGCCAATGAAAACAAAGACGGAATCCAACACTTGCTGAGAGCTTTTCGAGGCACACTGCATGAGGTAATTAATGTAAGACACTACTTGAAAGTTGCCAAAAACTGAAAACATGAACTATCAATTTCGGAAGTTATGTACCAGTATATTTGACCAGCCTCCTTCAGCTAGAATGGACCTCGCTAAATTTTTTGGAGACACAGTTTGATAGTATACATCATCTTTCACACTCCTATAAAAAACAATGAAATCCACTCCGAATCAGACTTTTCAGTTTCATGAAAGCTGTGACACTAGAACAGCAATCTATCAAAGTTTATTACAAGAAACATTTTTATTTCGCCACCATAATCAGAGCAAGTAAACTTAAAGGGGATAAAATAGCGGTGTTTCTCTACTCAAAGCATTCTTTGTTTCACGCTCAAGGAATCTAGCATTTCCTCCGAGCTCAAATGGTTCAAAATCATTACGTGACTGCATGGAATTCCTGATAGCAAGAGTTATTGAATCTCAAAGTACAGTTGTAGCAAAATTAATACTCCCTATGCATCTTACATACATTTAACTACAAGAACCATGTATCAAGTGCTGGAAGGCATACCCATCGGGAGAGTGTGACCACATAAATGCAGGGACAGTGGAGGGCAAACTCCAGCCAAGATGGAGCTCAGTTGCAATGAGCATAACCACCATCATCAACCCAGACATTGATGCCTTCATTTTTGCCCCTGCGTCGAGAACACAGATGATTCATAAAGTGGCCGACATAACTTGAAATACACACTCATAGCTTTCAATACGAACAAACATGACATCCTATACAGAAATGAAATTTACCATTAGTCTCTCAAATCATTGTCCAACAATGCGTGAGAGTTGGACGACCAGTTGCGTGATTGTATACGTGAATGGTCAGTTAAGTTGTTAATATATTTAGACATGGAGTTTCCACGATGGATTTTCGAATTATTAGTTAGAATTTTTATCTTCTAACGGTGCTAAAAACAACAGATTTGTTACAGAATTATCTACAATTTTCATCGTATCGATCAACCACGAAGAATTACAGATAACTGAAATCAGATCGATTTCACATCAATTCATCAACCAATCACACAAAAACGAGAACGACAATAATCAACGAAGGATAACCTAAAAACAAAATCGGATGTGGTGAAGAATTTTCCCGACCACGACACCGAGGATGCGCGAAGTCTCCTCTCTTTTCCTCTCAGCACTCCGTTTGGGTAATCAAAGCTCTGGCGAATTCGGATCCGAGATGGCGCCGAGATCGTAACGGAATTCTGCGACCCAGTTCTCTACTGGAGGTGATCGGACGACGCAAGTGAAGTGTTCTCGACCGGATTCGGCGGCGGATTCAACCGGAGCAAGGAGCAGAAGTCATCCACGGCGGCGATGGTCGAGTCTTTTTTTCTCGTGGGTAATCGGCCGAAGACGAGAGAAAACAAGTGGTGAAGATGGGAGATTGCCCAAAATTGAAAAAAACTGAATAAGTGTGTTAAAACGTAATGAAAACAACAAAAATGAAAGGTGGTGAACTGAATTTGTCATCGTAGATCATGGCTTGATAATTGAGATCATTTTGTATTGTCAATTGGATTGTATAAATTAAGTTGATGATAAGGTTGATGAGTAAAAAATGTGTTATTATAGTGTTGTTTTTTATATTAAGTCATTTTTTAAAAAATTTATTATGTATAGATCAAAAAATAGGATAATAAATTAGACATACTTATTATATGATTGTGTTAACATTCAAATTAATATTTCATAAAATTTATTTATACTAAGATTGAAATAATAAGAGAAACATATATATATCACCAACGTGTCGGTTGAGTCCCTTGTAATCACCAAAATATTTAAAATCATTTTTAATCTCTTTTCATAATTAAAATCCTAGTAATAATTATATATCTCTAATCACCTCTATCTCATTTCAATTACTTTGCCTCCTCCTCTCCTTCCCCCGTTTTCCTTCATCTTTATCTTCAAACACACAACGTCTAGTAATCACTAAAATTAGTATTTCATGATTGTTAAAGGTAATGAAATACAGTTGTTTGGAATATGAAGTTTTTTTTATAAAGATAATTACGTACAATTTAACGATCCTAGAAAACTTCAAAAGGATGAACTCACAACTTATTGATTTGAAAATTGAAACAAGGATGTTCGAGTAACTCTGAAGACTCTCGTGAAACCTAAGAAATTACGAAACCTGGAGAAGTCACAAAATCCGGAGAGATTGTGAGATTGCAAAACCCAAAACCAATGAAGCCATCGACGACGAGATCGGCTCCTTGGGACGTAAGGGTGATTCGACGAGATTGAAAATGGGCCTCTTCGAAACCCGTGAGATTGAAACCAGCAATTCGACGAAATTAAAAGCGGACGTCTTTAAAAACTTTGAGAGATCGTGAAATCCGAAACCAATGAAGCCATCAATGACAAGAATCTTCATTATATCACAATAAATTTTACAAGACTCTTGCATCCTCACAAAGACTCCTTTTGTATTTGCACATCGTGTTTTTAATCCTTTCCTATATCTAATTTAAGTTATCAAGCCATAGTTGAAACAATCTTTCAACACATGGTTATATAAAAAATATGTAACACAAAGACTAGTATGCAACCCCCTCCCCCCCCTAAACGCACTCAATTCATGAATTTAATCCTATGACTATTCATGCATCCAAATATCCGATGTGTCTTAATTTGGAAATGCATAAGTCATGTGTGAACAAACTACCACACATGACGATCAACACCTAATATGTTCGCATAAACTTAATACTCCCTCAATCTGGGAAAGGATGTAACATATATGTATTTTGTATTATTCTATACACATGAATATAAGTCTAGTTTTTATATCAAATATTGTCTGATCATCCTGCAACATGTATTATGTTGAAATACATAACTTAACTAATCATTGACATTTCACGATAAATTATAAAAAATTATATTTGATTGTCATTGTATACGAATCAAATTTTTTATCGATAAGTGTGTCAAGTCAATCCGTTGTATTCTTTTTTAAGACGAAGAGAGTATATAGTAGGAGTCCAAGATTCATGAATAGAATCAAAATTGTCAAAGATAATATTTGATGAGACCTATCTCAATATTATACCCATTGACTTGACTACACACGCCTATTACATTTTGTTTTTTAATGAGTGTTAGAGTAGTTGCTTTAGTAGTCATTTCTTAACATTTTCCTCTCATCCAATGATCTGGAAAAGTTACTTACATAATCACATTAATCCCACGAATAATCAACAATTGAAAGGTGGAGTTCCCAAACCACAACACGGTAACATCTGTTTTTTGAGTTAACGGCCCATGTGAGAAACCAAACCCAATTTCAACAAGATCGTTCCCTTCAAGCCCGGCCTGATCCGGCCCAAACCTCAGCACAGAGGGCTTCCGCGTTCACGTCCATCGATTCAGCCGCAGCGTGATTCAATTCAAAGCACGCTCTCTAGGGTTTTTGGTGTTTAGGGGTTTAGGGTTTTGGGGATCTATAAAAAACCAGTGCAGATTCAAAGAGGAAGAAACAGAAAAAATGGATTCGTTTGGGTCTTCATCGTCGAACGGGTCGGGTTCGCCGCATATGGCGACGGGGGAGTTCATGGACAAGCTCAAGACTCAACTCGCCATGGCTTACGCCGAACAGTTCCTCGAGGTATACTCTTTTCACTCTCTTACTCTGATAGATCATAGATATAGTTACTACTCCCTCCGTCACATGTTAATGGTAATATAATATTTTTTTTGGTAGTAGAGATTGATTGTATATTTTTTTGTGTAAAAGGTTATCAAAAAAAAAAAAAAAAATTATTTTGAGACGACTCAGTTACAATTTGAACGGCGAGTATGCCTATATGCAGCCATAAATGAGTGAGTATTACACCAGATACTGGGCTATGGTTGCATGTTGAGAAATATGGGACGGAGGAGTATTAGTGAGGTATTATCGTTTTACACATTAGAAATTGGGAATGAATCTTGAATTGGTGAAAATGTTGTAGTAGTTTATTAAACCTCAACGTTTTCAACTCAAAGCCTATTGACAATGGGTGAAGTGGATTAGGATCTATTTATGTCCTTATATTATTTCCACCCTACGTAATATGGGTAAACTATTCTCAACATGTTTCGCGACAAGGTATAACATTTATCTGAGTGAAGAAGTTGAATGGGTTTCTGGTATTGTTGATGAAAGTAGGGAAAATTAGTCAAAGAAACAGAAAACCAAAACCAAACACACTACACAGTAACACAATGAACTATGATTATTGACAAACGGAGGCTTTGATACCATCCAGGGAAACAACAACTGCAGTTATATTTTCTAGGTTTTGTTTTCTTGTTTCTTTGTGTTAGAAACAAGAATTAAAAGCTAGAAAGTAGAAATCAATAATCATACCAAACAGATCCTAAGTCAAATAAAAGAGTTGGAATCATTTCTATTTGTTTGCGTCGCCATATATTCAATTCAATGAATTTACATGCTGACCTGGTACGTATACTCAGTCATACCCAGACCGTGGGTATGTAGTGCTTAGTTCTTATTATAGCAGTAGATCAATTACATTCCCTTCTCCGGTTTATCAAGGATTTTTCACATCTTGTGTTCTCTTAAGTTACCCTTGGCCTGAGTTGCCATTTGAAGGCAAAGTTTGCTGTCATGATTGCCCTTTGTTTGTCGAGTGGGGTAATGCTCATGTGAAGTTCATCCCTTCAAATCATCTATCCCTTCAAATTCTTGGAAAATAAATTTTAGGAATGAGAAGGAAGAAATTTGCCAGTCAGATAGTGAGCTTACGCTTGGGAAACTTTAGAGCCATTATTCCCATACTGTACTTGTTTGTTCTCCTGAGTGTGTTCAAACTTTTATGCCCATGCCTGATGCCTCTTGTTCACGTTTTCATTTTGGTTGATAAGTGATAGGCAAAAACTAGAATAAGGAGATTCATTGGGAAGGATGCTCCTGGAAAATCAACTTTAAGTGCTTTTCTGTTATTTTATCCCACAGGTTTTTTGCCCTCAATGGAATATTGATCACTTGAAGTTTTCCTTGTTCACTTGAAGAGTGTTTTTTTTCTTTATTATTACTGATGTTCACTTGAAGAGTTAATTTCATGAAAGCTTACATGATGAAATGCTGAATTCTTTTATAATGGCAGACTGTGAGAGGAAACTGTTTCGAGAAGTGCATCACGAAACCAGGTACAAGCTTGAGTGGCAGTGAAAGTAGTTGCGTGTCAAGGTGTATGGATCGCTATATTGAGGCAACGGGAATAATCAGCAAAGCTCTCTTCAGCTCAATGCGCTAAACATTCAGCCAGAAAATATCCCTAAAACCCAGGACTTCAGAGGTTTTTTTTTACGCCTATGTTAGTAGTATATCAACGATTGTGTTATGTTATTTTATTGAGGTGTCACCTATATTTTTTATACTTGTGATAACTAGTTCTAAAGGTGATGAATTGGTTAACCTTTTTCACTTTCTATAAATTTTTTGTTTGCTTGTTTGAACAAGTAAATAATGCTTGTTTGAACTAGTAAATAATGATAAGACTTCGTCTTTGGTGTTGACGTGTTGTTCATCAGGCAGATGCTACATTTTGTGTTTTTTTAGTCTCTTCATTTAGGAATTCGGTCATTGATGGAACTTTCTGCATCTGGCTTAAACTTGAATTAATTGACATCATGAAACACTGCTCCTAGTATTTCAGGTGTAGTTTTCGAAGCTCTCACCAAATATGAACTTGGATTGAGTCTCACTGTATGCTTGAACTTTGATCAACAAAGGCATGATTAAGAGGTTAGTTGCTTACGCCGGCTGGTAGCTTTTGTTAATATTTACCAATGATGAGCAATTTTTTAAGCATTGGCCACACATCTTGATGTCCATCGTGGTTTGCTCCGACTTCGGGAGTATTATCTGTTGTAAGCAGTGACTTCAGGGATGAGAAATATATCTTCATAACCACTGGGTGTTGATCGTCCACCAAGTATCTTCGTTTAATCAGGAGCTGAAATTTGGTATGATAGACCTGGAGCTTGAAGCCTTGAACTTGAGGTTTTCGGATTTAGTCTTTGTCGTCAAAAACCAAACCTGGGTGATGATAAGTTGCGTTTCTGTAACATTTTTCCAACTGCTGTTGATGACACATGATACTACAGCATAAATGTAGCACCTTATGCTGAACAAGAACTCATTAGAATATCATTTGCAATTTGAGCAGACGCTTCCATTTCAAAGTTCTCATCAGTATTCCATAACACTGATCCCTCAACAAGATCCTAGTCTAGTGAACGCTAACGACATTCTCACATGTTCTAAAATGCATCAATATTCAACATGTGAAGCTACAAATTGATACAATTTGATCTAACATTAATCTAATCGTGCTGGCATGCATTCAACGCACGGTGGGTATCACCCACACCACCGAGTTGCCTAGCAGAAAAACGTTAGAGCATTCTATCTATTTCATACATGTCACTGCCCAATCTTCACGGGGCTAAAAGTTGTAAAAGACTGCCACAGGGCAATAAACATAACAGAAATTTTGGCTGGGTATTTGAACCCTTTTGCTGAATCGCCTTCTTCCATTGCATGCCCTTTTGCTGAATCGCCTTCTTCCATTGCATGCCTTGATTAGTCCACAACACGCAGCCTCATTCATTGACGCTCTATCTGGATAGTAACATGGCTGATATTGAACTCTGTTCTGATATAGTCGATTACCTTGTCCAGCGCAGTATCCGCATCAGCCTCGGGCTTGATCTTGACATGGCAAGCAAGTAGCACTTTCCCAACAGTGATCGCCCATATATGCAGCTCATGAATGGTGATCACCTCGTCCATTCCACAAAGACCTTTCTCAAGCTCTGTGGCATCAATCTCCCTAGGAGTGCTCTCCATCAGAACCTCTAGGATGCTCCGCAACATCTTGATTGTCGTGGCCAGCACGACCACTGAGAAGAAAAGGGTGCTTATGAGATCGATTATCTTCCACTCGGGTTTATACCATATGATTGCCCCAGTGACCATCACCCCAATACTCTGGATGGAATCTCCCAGTACATGTAGATAAGCACCATGAACATTGATATTCCTTCGGTTCTTCTGTTTAGGGGCACACTTCATACTGTTTTGGTCACAACCAGATTTCAGTAGAGGTTCATCAGGATGCGTTTCATCTTTATGCAGATCAGAGTCAATCAACTTCGGAGCCACTCCATTTTTCTGATTGCTTTTTCCATGGCTATGACCATCATGGTGAGGCTCATGCTCATCCCCGTGGTTTTCATTTTGACCATGCTCATGCCCATGGCTGTGACCATGTTCATGCCCACTGTGACCGTGACCATGATCATGACCCAACAGAATAGCCATCAGAATATTTACGAGCAAACCAAAAGCAGCAACAATGAACATAAGGTAACCCCGCACTTCTTCTCCAGTATCCTTTATAATACGAGCAATGGCTTCATAGACGAGAATCCCAGCAAGTAACCAAATCATCTGGATGGAGACCAATGCACCGAGTATCTCAATTCTGAAGAACCCATAAGACTGGCGAGGAGTAGCTTCCCATCCTGACGCCCAAATTGAAAATAAGGAAATGGCGAATGCTGCAACATCTGACAGTAAGTGAGCTGCATCTGTCAGGATAGCAAGACTGTTGGCTTTAATTCCCCCTGCAACCTCAACACTCATAAAGATGATACAAAGGACAACAGCTACAATAAGTTTGCGCATGGAACGTGCCCGTTCTTCTGCATCCTTCAAGCTACTGCTTGCATCTGCGAATCCACAGGGACTTTCTCCACAAATCCTTATACCTCCTTGAGAAGCTTGGGTACGAGAAACATCTGCTGAAATTTCAATTATATGGCCATGCAATGAATTCTGCTTCTCCATCTGAAAACATGAATAATTCAGGAGCATGTAAGTCAAGATAATGAGGCTAGCAACAGGAATGACCAAACGAAATCCATATAAAAGCATAGAAACCGATGCAAGAGTACCGTCATTGATAGATCGTAGGTAATAATACATGACCATGATGTCTGGCGCCATGATGATAAACTCCATCAGAAATACGAATGAACAAAACAACAAGCACAAAATAAGAGAGCAAATTTCAACAGCATCTGACTCTTGAAACATGGAAAACCAAAGCCCACCATATAAATATATTCAGGGTTAGCAAATCCATCCAGATTATCACTCAATATTTTATTCAGCATAGCATTCCGGAATAAAACTCTCAAATCCCGATACAATGATCCTTATCACTTCAATGTTGTTTCTACCAAGTACATTCTATGCCAGCGGTGGTCTCTATAAGAATTTACGTACAAGAACCCAATGAAAATAATATGACATGATCAAAATGAAAACAAAATCCTCAAGTGAGATCTTAAATGCCTTCTCAGATCTGTTGATCACATTCTCATCATCACAGCTCTTATGGCATTATTCCATAAAGGGGATTTGAAATTTGAATTGGGAGGGGAAAAGAGAAAACAGATGGAGTTGACAAGCAAGAACCTGCCTGGATTTCAGATGGTGACCCAATGCCTCGGTCTATCTTGTCTGAATCGCACCGACCCCGTGGCGACGGCAGCCAAGAGTAGCGGAGGAGGAGGAGGAGGAGGGAGCCGACGGCACTGTTTGAAATATCAACCTAGCTAGGGAGGAGACGCTGCTAGTGTAGCGGTGTCTTGGTATTTATTGCATGCTAATCTTCCCTTTCTGGGATGGGAAAGATGGTCTCAATCAATTCTTTACTTCATTAATTCCTTTGCATAGAAATATAGAATAGATTAACCCTTGGTGCACCGTTATGTAATCATTAGACTATAGTGCTATATCATTACCAAAAATATGAAATAACTAGATTAAAAGCAATTTTGACTATGATGCTTTTGTCAACACGAATTTTGGATTGAGGCTGATTGAATGGAGTAATTCGATTCATGCAATTTGTCTTAAACAACTAGATATATACTCTTCTGAACAAAGGAATGTTTTGATCCGTATTAAACATATAAAGAAGTGTTGTATCTAAAATAAAATGAAACCATTAAACATACAAAGAAGTGTTGTATCTAAACTGAAATGAAACCGGCAACTTGACTAATTCCTGCCTTGATAATTGATAGTAACACACAAATTGCTGCATACGTTTCAATGAAATTGGGGGCAAATCATCAGCACAACTCCACCGTACGAAAAGGCAATTCTTAATTCAAAATAACCAATAGCAAAGAACCAGGAGCAATTCGAGTCAATAAGTCGATTGAATCAATCACGAGGATGATTAGCAAAGAACCAGAAGCAAATCAAACGGAAAAAACAAAACTATTCACAGGTCGACGAAATGCGGCTAAATTCATGCGTACCTGCTAGTCGGAATCGGAGATGAATGGCCGTGTCACTGCGAGTGTCGAAGTAGCAGCGGCTGATTTTGGACGGCGGAGTTCATACTCGACTCTCTTATCGGAGAACCAATGGCGGCGGCGACGATGACCACGGGTTCTTGTAAAACCGACCGCTCAAACGCACATCTCACGGGCCGCGGCCTTTTTTGGCTGCAGATGGTGGCATGGCATCATGTTTTATGGGGTTTGTTTGCTAGCCATTGATTGTTGATTGCTTCCCTTTCCTCTTGTAACGGCAATTCTTCACGTGATGATTGGGTTTAGTATTGGTGTAACATTATCGGATCCCTAATCATAACTGACCTTAGACGGGTTTAATATGAAAGTCACGTGTGTTTTCGATTAAATGATATCATATTTATATATTATAATATCTATCATGAAAAATTAACTCGGTGATAATAATTTTTCGAACTCATGATATGAGATATATCTAGCATGTTTGAAAATAAGGAAATCCGGGATACTTTTCTCAAAAAAAACTTAGATGATGTTGTACTCTCTATTCATTATATGTGCAACCTTGATATAAAGGATTATATAAAGGATTCAGACGAGGTCATCTTTGATCATTGTGCACCAATAAGATAGAAATCCTTTTCATAGAAGAAGTTCGCCATGAACAATCATCATCACAATCTTACCTGTTCTAGATAACAAAATGATGGGCCTAGGATTACATTTCACTGAGGAGATGTATATATGAAAAACCATATGGTGACATCACAGACCAGGCGGCCTTGCGGAGCAGAACGGAAGCCGGCGGTGTCTTGAGAATGAAAGCAAACTTCTCATCCTACAACACAAACACACACAACATTCAACTCAGGCGACTCAAAAAACAAAATCCAACCCAATCAACACAATCCCTCCTGGCAATGCACACCAAATCAAAACCAATTACGACTCACATCATAGACGGTGATCTCGACGGGGATAATAAACCCGGGCTTATCAGCAGTCCGGGCATTATAATCCTTACAGAACGCCATAATATTAACCCCTTTGGACCCCAACGCCGGTCCGACTGGCGTCGCCCTCCCTGCTTCCAACGCCAGCTTCACAATCCCAACAACTACAATACCACCATCACAAACACACTCAATCCACAACAAACAGACAAAAAGCACACTGAATTTGGGGGGGGGGGGAATTGAAGGGATTAGTTACCCTTTTTGGGTTTGGAAGGAGCCATTGCGATGACGGAGAGGCGAAGGCGTCGTCGAGGAATTGTTGTGGTGAAGGATTTGAAAGGGATGTTGTGGCGGGGGTGGTTTGAGAGGGAAGTGTGGAGAAGAGAGGAGGACAAGAGGGGTTGGGTGTGAATAGGAGATGGAGGAGAGGTGGTGGTGGTGGTGTGGGTGTGCTGCGTTGCAGAATTGGGAGAGGATACGCCATTGGAGAACCAACGTACCAACAACACTCCGAGTCCGACTGGATAGGTTGCTTCTTCCTCTGCGAATTTGGCCGCTGGCCGAGTCACTTATCTGGATTGAAGGAGATCAAAGAGGTGCCTTTTGTTTATAGGATAGGAAGAGAGATTAACAAGGATATTGTATCCCATTAGATAGGGTTATTAACACAATCAGTTAGGTTACATGTACCCCTGTCACTCAGTAAAAATGTTTATGCGTTTGGCAAGGTTATTGAACCAGCATGGTTTATGAATTCGGGTGGGTCATCTCAAGATAGGGTAGGGTAGGGCAGGGATTCTCTGTTGTCGTGACTGGACAGCACCCATCTTCTGCTTCATCCCACCCCTCAATCCAATCTTGCAGGTTTTTTTCCCAACACATCATTGCTCTCAATGGTTGGGATGGAAATCAGCAATGGGACAACGCTATAACCAACAGCAGAGGATCCTAGGGCGATAGGGTATTGATAGGTAAGATTATTAACAAGATAGAACAAGGGGAATAATTGGAGATGAATGAGTCGAGTTCACGGTTGTTCAAGTTCGCTGGTTTTATCAAAATGATGTCTTTTTTTCTTTTTCTTTTTTGTTCATGTTCGACTTGTTTAGTATGTGAATGAGTTTGAAAATAACCTAAACGTGAGTTCAAAATACTTTAACAAGTCTAATGTGTGTCAGGATTGTGAGAGTTTATAGGTGTTCGTATTCGCAGCTTAACACTATTTGCTACTCCAGTTTGTCTAACCAAGCCTTAATGAAGTCTTAAACCGACTAATCGAATCAAACTCGACCTCAGGGTGTATTAGTTGCACTCGTAGGGTGTACAACCCCTTTTATTTTTCAAGAGTTTGATTTTTGGAAAAAAAAATTAAGCTCAATTAATGAAAATTATAATGAATTTTGATAACTAATCAAAAAATAAGAACAAAGGTGTCCATTTTTACAGATTATCTCAAATCAAGCTAAACATAAAGATGTTAAACCTTATTCATTCGAAGATCTACATTTTATTCATATTCAACTCGTCACTTATTTATAATCATATGATCTCAAAAAACGTTTCGTCAACCTAACTTGTTCGAGCAATCACAATGAAGCCTTATCTTGAAGTTTTTGACTATGTAATCTTGCAATCCTCCTGAAACGGAGGTTGAATTCCAAAAATTTAGTGCAAAATCCTCAACACAACTCATCTTGTACAGTTGTGTATTTATTAGTGCCTCCTTGAGTCTCTCAAACAATGCTTTAGAGCTAATTGTTTGGAGTTTGGCTACATCAAACCGTAGTAGATGCTGCGGTCCTAGCTAAAATTACATGGTCAAATATGACTGGTATTCACACAGAGACACAGTGTACATGCATATTTCTTACATGTACAAACCAGTTCCGGAAACAAACAGAAAAGTCCTCCGAGAATCGTGCGCCTCAACCATCACCGCCGTTGAACCAACGTGCGGCATCCCCCTCGGATCAAATGCCGTCCGTGGTTTTTGGTCAACTCCTTTGCTTTCCTCTTTGAGGACCAGATGGGCCTCGGCGGCAGAACCACCAGCACTGGCACCGGACTCAGCAGGCTGCACAGGCCCGGCACCGGCGCCGGCGGAGGAGGAGGAGGAGGAGTGGCCACTCGATCCGCTGTGGTTCTGTGCTTTGGCAGCTTCCTCCTTGGAGTTCTCTTTGTCAACAGGTCCTCATTCTACGATCTGACGTCATCCTTTAGGGTTTTTGGTATTGCTGTTATGCTTTCTTCGTTGAGGGGGTTGGTGTTGGTGTCGAGGAGCAGTTGGGGGAAAACTGGGGCTGATATCATGTGTACTCTGTGCTTCAAACACAACTGCTTGATTTGTGCTGCTATTTGGAAATGTTGTAGTTTCTCCAACTATGGAGTTATTTTGTGCTGTGATTTGAGTAAGAGAGTGTCTTTTAGTCAATTCGCTCTTCGGAGTAATCTGATATGCGATCCAAAGCTAATAACGAGGTGAATGCTAATTGCATTTTCCTTAATGAAAGAGGGCTTACCCTAACAGAGATGTCTTGGTGTTCATTGCATTAGTCCAAGTTGGAAAATCTTGTGTTGTGATGCTTATATCCAAATTGGAAAGGTTTAGCTTTCTTTGCTTTTCCATGTTCAACTGGCCACACTTAGACGAAGAGATCGGCCCATTGTGGTATTTCCTGGGTGCTCCACGCCTGTGTTTCCTCTGTGAGACTGTGACTTGCGTTCTGGTAAATTGTCATTATGTCATATTAGCAGCTAAAGAAATGAACTTGATGCTTTCGCCATACTAGTTCGAAGATTAGTTCCCGTAATCTCGTTCTAGTTCGTTCATCAGTTCGAAGGATCACACAGTAGATTGAAGCTTTCATACTTTCCTTACGATGATGCACTTGAAACCGACGACATAAATGTTTTCTGATGGTGATGTTACTGTTAGGATTCGGGGGGAGCCCAAGGGGGAAACCACGTCCAAACCGGACCTGAGTAGAATATACATATGGACTGGGCCTAGCTGCTAACCCAAAAGCCTAAGCTGATGGGTTATGGGTTCCTCATATATATATTCTACTCTTTCTGTTTCTCCATGGTCGATGTGGGTAAACCTGCTCACACATATCCTCAACAGTTTCTTATGATCATGGATCCAATGCAGCCTTTTGACTCGTGAAGTTATTGACTGAGGAGGGAGGACCTAGTTAGATAGAGCTTGTGAGTTGAGTATAACTCACCAGCAGCTTCTTCCTTGTAGGCATTGGGCTGTCACTGACTCGAGCAATTTTAATGGTGGATCTTTGTCGAAAAAGAGAAGTCTTCAAGTGAAATTCCAACCACCAATAAATTGTAACACAAAGGCAAGTTCTGTGTTCATATGTATAGGTTGCAACAATTTGCTTTTGCTTCTTTTGAGCTATTAACATAATTTTATCTCTCTTTTTTTTAGTAACATAATTTTATACTATCTTGTTTGACAGGATGCTTCCATGCTGCCTAAGGACATCTTATCACAAGTTTCTGAAACTCACAATGCAATCATGTACCGCTTTGCCTCTTCCCTTGATAATTTTTGTTTTGCAGCCTAGTGTTTTGTTCCTTTCCTTCTCTCCCCCTCCTCTGCCCCTCTTATGTGTTTGACCTCTACAAACAATGCATCCAGGACGTTGGATAGTACGATCTCCTCTTTGGAGATGCAACTAGCTGCTGCTAGATCTTCAAAAGGTGATGAGGAGCTTCCAACCTTTTATACTGCAAATGTCGAGGAAGTGAAAGAGCGTCCTAAGGTTTTCTTTGTCATGGGAATCATAACTGCATTTAGCAGTCGCAAGAGACGGGACTCAATAAGAGAAACCTGGATGCCCAGAGGTCAGTTATATTGAACTCAACAACTTTGTGTCTACTATCTACCTCTTACGTCTTCTTAAAGAGCCTTTCTCATTTTGTAACCCAAATGATTGTTATTCTTTTATCTATTTGAAGGTGAGGAGTTGAAGAAATTGGAGAAGGATAAAGGAATTGTTATGCGATTTATTATAGGACACAGGTAACATCTTTGAAATTTCCCAAGTATTTTGCTCCATTATTCAGTAAGAAATTCAAATATCCTTGTCATTAACATGCGTTATATACTGTTCCACACTGTACTCTTTGCAGTGCTAGCCCTGGTGGTGTCTTGGATCGCGCCATTGATGCGGAAGAATTGCTACATCAGGATTTTCTTCGTCTGGTATGTGCTGCAATTTTCACACATCCTCTAGACTGGTGAATTTGCCTCAAGCTTCTTCTTTTTTTCTTTTTTTTCTTTTTTTTAATGTTTATTCTTTTGCTGCTTTTTTTTTTCCTGCTTGTACATGAACATTGCTGTTTTGTTGTAGTATTACACGGTTAAGATCATACAATTGGGCTTCTTATTTCTTTGGTATACGATTTGGATTTTAGATGACTTTTCTTACTGGTGGAATGTTCCAAACATCACAGTGGTGCCTAATACTCATAGATGTTACTTGTTCACCGTTTAACAGTATTGAATCATTCTAGTTGAGGACTCGGAGTGCCTTATGTGGGTGGGGGGGGGGGGGGGGGGGGGGGGAAAGCAATTCTTACTATGCATATTGGTTGGTACAAAGGCTTTGTTCCCCTTTATTGGGAAGTCTGTGGTTTATGCCTCTTACCAGAACAGCACAGCCACCACGATGTGAGAATAATTACTGAGCTGTTGATACAAACCAGGAAGAGTTTGAAATCGCGAATGGCTGCCCTTCTTTGGACCTTTACATTATCTTCAGTCACTGCTGATGTGTATTGGAATATGTGTCACAGAAACATGTTGAAGGCTATCATGAGTTGTCTTCAAAAACTCAGATCTACTTTTCAACAGCTGTTGCAAAATGGGACGCTGACTTCTATATTAAAGTTGATGACGATGTGCATATAAATCTTGGTTAGTGTACATCTCGTCTCGTATAACTGATCCACATGCTGGTATATCTGGATCTTATGTTCTGCTTATGATAGGCATGGTGGGCTCAACCCTTGCACGTCATAAATCAAAGTCTCGTGTGTACATAGGTTGTATGAAGTCTGGACCTGTCCTTTCCCAGAAGTAAGACAACCGACTCTTTTGGTTACTTGAATCTTTTTGAGTTTTGCAAATGGGCTTATCATCGTGTAGAGTTTTACAATATTTGCCCATGGCTTGCTGATGTTATGATCAGGGGGGTCAAGTACCATGAACCAGAGTATTGGAAGTTCGGCGAGGAAGGGAACAAGTATTTCAGGCATGCCACCGGCCAAATATATGTAATATCCAAAGACTTGGCCACTTACATTTCGGTAAATAGGTGAATGCTTGGTCTAGTACTCTATTTCCTTGGAAAAGCTAAAATGGTTGGAAAATATCCAAATGACTTCTGCGTTTCTTTCAGGCAAATTCTTCACAGATTTGCCAATGAAGATGTGTCCCTTGGTTCATGGATGATAGGCCTCGATGTTGATCATATTGATGATCAGAGCCTCTGTTGCGGCACTCCTCAAGGTTAGATGCTTTTATTGTGGTTATCTTCAAGGTGTGCATTACTGTGTAAAATTTGGGAGCGAAATGGGTTTGCTAGTGGTGTGATTTATAACTCATGAGATGATATGTTATGGTTGGAGTCCAGATTGTGAGTTGAAGGCCCAAGCTGGGAACCCTTGTGCAGCGTCATTTGATTGGAGCTGCAGTGGTGTATGTAAATCAGTAGAGAGGATGGAAGAGGTTCACCGGCGCTGTGGGGAAGGTGCAGAAGCTATATGGCATACTAGTTTCTGAATCTGATCTATGCATGCTCTCAACTTCGCACCTGTTGATTACTATGATATATCTGTAGGATATTTAGCAGGAGAAGAGATTTGTTGTATTCCTGTGGCAGTATTCACCTTTAGTCATCATCTGCCCCATTTTTGTCGTCCAAATTTGCAGAGTCGGGTCAGTTGGTTAGCACACTAGTTTAGTCGGCGCCATTTGGGTTGTATTTAAAAACTACCACTACTAGATTATAAGGTGTATTGGGTGTTTTTTTTGCTGTACGAGTTTGATCAGGCAAGATTGTAAAGTCCAGAGTTGGTCACAAGGAAGTGTGAGGGATGATCAGTGTCCAATGTATCTTGTTAACATTGTATTTATATGTGAGCGTTGTTATATTCATATGTCGGCCTGATGACATTTGTTAGTTACGAAGTGATTGTTGAGGAGAGACTATTATTTGCTGACCCTTTACATGGTAGAATGAACCATGTATTGTTAATTTTCCTTGGAACCTCTGAAGTTGATATGCAACAGTACCTGGATTGATGCCGCTCCGATGCAGCATGTTTGATCTATGATGCTATCTACTTCCGCTATAGGCAGAATAAAATATGGTTGCATCTCGTGTAGTCTAATTCAAGAGCGCCTGTTTGTTTGTACTTATTGACGGTATTAACTTAGTTAAATAGTTTCACTCATCTGTGTATTGTGTCTATTTCGCCAACGAGTTTTAACCGAATCCTCATCCGCCCATTTGTAATTGCCATCATTCTTGATTGTACATCATGGTAGAGCATATAAAAGGAAAATGATAAATTCGAGATAATTTTTTTTTTACTTCCAAAACAAGGGAATTGTATTATCAACGTTGATTTTGACACATCAAAGACACTTTATGAGTGGAGGGTGTTTTTGTCCAAAAAAAACCAGGTAAGTGTAATGTCTTGGGTATATCAATTTGAGCATTGAAAATAGCAACTCCCACGACAATGTGTGAAATAAGAGTAAAATTGTTCCAAGTTATGTTGTGAACGAGGGGGTCTTCAAAGGATTAAAATATGTCTTATCAATATCAATTCTCGTGAATAATGATCCACCATGATTTTAACATGTACTCTCTCCGTCCGATAAAAAATACAACGTTATATCATCACTCCACTATTCAGTATGTATTTCCGTCTGAGAAATTTTGTTATTCGTCTCAATAACGTAAGAAAATTATCCAGAATTGAAATACGTAATTTAAACTATCATTGTATTTCACGATAATTTTTTTAAATAAAACGATGTTTGATCGTCCCACAGAGAATTCGTAGCATGAATAACTTTATTATTTACATATACATACGTTACGTTTATTATGGGACAGATATAATAATACTTGTTCCTTTGATTTTAGTTGTTAGATTTTGATCATTTTTTCAGGACTTAGTCGTTACACTGTGTTACTCGAAACGATGACTATAGTAGTGACAATGTGGGGTTGTTACTCAACTTGGAGATTGGTCCAGTTGAAGCTGACATCGTCATTTTTTCTTCTACTGTATAACTCATATGGTGGATTAAGGTTGGGCGGATCATCAGACTCATATCCAATTTTCTAGTAGACTAGTAAGATGAGTGTAAGCTGTGAGGTGGTGGGCGCTAGTATAAGCCACCAATTATCTCAGCCAGCCTGTGTAGTGTAGCAGTGTTCTAGGATAGAAAGCGTAGTGATCGGAACACTCGCATTTGATTATGTAAAAATGTATTATGTTAAATTCTCTTCTAATATATGGCATTTTCCGATCATATGGTTAAATTATGCATCAAATCTAATATTTGACGGGATTACTTACGTCAATGTCTGAGCGATTTATTGTGAACGAAGTTTTTGACATCGTAGGCTGACTTGTTTGTTTCATCCAATTATCCTCTTCCGTGTACGTTACTTGCCCTTTGGTGCAGCTACAGCTGAAGCTGGTCCCACAGAAATCTATACATGCGGTCATCAAACCTCTCTTCATCCCCAATTCCCCTCAGTTCCATCCATCCTTGACATGTTTTTCGTTAACAAAAACTTTCCATTTGTTCATCATAAACCCTCTCAGGTCAACTGACCCAATCAGGTAGCTCAGTTAACCCAAATGGCTGTGCTATCTGTCCTGGTGGATGTTTTGGGGAGACCCAGTTTGTGGGAAGTGATGATGGAGCTGTCAAAGCTCATGTTTCCTTTGTGGGTTGCTGTTTTCGTTGGGGTTGTGGTTGGTTGGGCTTGGAAGCCCAAGTGGATCAGCAACTTCCCCATCACTTCTTCTTCCTCCTTGAGCACCAGCTCCTCTGGTGCTGGTGGTGTGGGAGTTCGTGGGTTCTCTGATTCGAAACAAGTTGGATCCCATTTGGGTACAAGGTAATCTTGAACTTGTGTGGATTTTGTCGAGGAACCAACTCTACCTAAAGTTAGCTGAGGATGGAAAGTTTATTATGATGTTATTTGTATTGGAATTGTTTCAATTAGGTGTTGCTTGCTGTGATGCAATTGAATTATTTGTTTGTTATGTTATTTGTGATTGGGGGGGCAGTTTGTTGCGAAAGGGTGAGGAGGAAAGATCTGAGCTCGTCGATGAAGCCGATTTCAGGCATCTGTGGCAACTGATTGAGGTCAAGGATGGAGGCCCTGCTTGGATTCAGATGATGGATAGATCTACTCCTACTATGAGCTACCAGGCGTGGCGCAGGGATCCTCAGGTTGATTGATTATTTACCCTTGCTAGGAACTTTGGATATGTTGTTTTGTCATTGAATTGCCGATTTCGTTAGCTGCAAGTTGGTTCAGCATTTGGGATGGATGAATGGGAGCAATGCTGAATTGAATGTGAATGGTTTGTGCAGACGGGTCCTCCTCAATATAGAAGCAGGACTGTGTATGATGACGTGACTCCGGAGATGGTGAGGGATTTCTTCTGGGACAACGAGTTTCGTTCCAAGTGGGACGATATGCTTTTGTTCCATGAGACTTTAGAGGAGAGTCGGACGACAGGAGTTATGATGGTGCATTGGGTGCGGAAGGTAGGGACTAAGGAGAGTGCAAATTCATCTTAGGCTTCCTTGTAGTGGAGGTATGAAGTTGGCTCACTGGTTAATGTTTCCCTCCAACAGTTTCCATTCTTTTGCAGTGACAGGGAGTATGTAATTGGACGCCGAATTTGGGTATCCCAGGGAGCCTACTACTGCGTCACAACGGTACTCCTCACCTGCCTTTGTTGGTTTTGTGGTGCTGGGAAACAAACTCAATCATAGGAATGAGAATGAGAGCGAGAAAATGTCCATCACGGTCAGCAGTCTTAAGAAAAAACCCTATATTTCGAAAATGCAGTCGCCAACTACGTGTTTGGAGTGTTTAGTTTATTATCATCTCATCACTGATATATCTTAGGGATATATTTCGCTTGGGGGAATCAGGTGTTGAAAAGTTGAGATTAAACGGTCAGGATACCAAGCATGAGGAAGCGTAGGGTGTCAAAGCATTAAGGCATCGTCCCCGAGTGCCAGGTCTCTGATTTCTTTTTCTCACCCTAGCCAGATATTGGAAAACTGTGCTCATGAAGCCATCGTGAGAAAACCCATAAAGTCCTCGTCCCGGAGTGCCATTCTTCTTCTCTTGACGCTATTGTGAGAAAACCCACTTTGGCTAATCAAGAAGTCCGCCTTATAGATCCTGGATCATTTTTTCTTTTGAAGATTGGCGGGATATTTGATCCAGATTTAGATTTTTTTTATATGGGCTGAATATATTTTATGATAAATATATTTAGGATAAATAAAATAGTGAAGGTTATAAAAAGATTGAGAAAGACTTCTCTTTAGGATTTGAGCGAAACACAAGATGAGATTGAGTGAGTTGAGAGATACGATCGTTATAATCTTGTGATTCGATTATTTTTTTGTAGGGTTTTTTCTTACGGCAATCGAGTTTTTCTCCATATTAAATATTGCGTGTTGTTGCTTTGCTTCTTGTTCGTTTTGATCATTGTTTATGATATTCGGGTCGAATTCGTGACATCCTATTGTAAAAATTGGTTCCAGTTGTAAAAGCCATGTTTTGACACGGTACCAAAGCATGGTCATGATTTATACCTTGTTATGTTTCAGGGTGTTCCTTGCAATAGTGTTCCACGGCATACTAAACCAAGGCGTGTTGACCTATATTACTCGAGTTGGTGCATTCGCGCAGGTATTCTAACCTTAGTGAGATTCCGCAAGTTCTATGGAGTATTTGATTTCTTATTGAAGCTCAACTATTAGACAGCATTTCGGTGATGTTCCTACTTCTTCCTGAAATGAACCTACAGTTGAATCACGAAAAGGTGATGGGAAAAAGAGTGCATGCGAGGTGATGTTGTTCCATCACGAAGACATGGGAATCCCTTGGGAGATCGCCAAGCTGGGAGTGCGGCAAGGCATGTGGGGAGCTGTTCAGAAAATAGAACCCGGATTACGTGCATATCAAAAGGAGAGGGCATCTGGAGCTCCGCTATCTCGTTCTGCATTGATGGCTCAAGTGAACACCAAAGTCAGTGACGACTACCTCAAAGCCTTGGAGACCGATGACAGTGAGCTGCAATTGGCAGAAGCTTCTCCAGGGAAGCGATCGGGGATGAACATTCCTAAGCTTCTTGTTGTTGGCGGAGCAGTTGCTTTAGCCTGCACTCTGGACCAAGGCCTATTGACAAAGGCAGTAATATTTGGCGTGGCGAGAAAATTTTGGGTGAGAATGGGACGGGATTGACTTATGTGGTGGCTATGCAGTCAATACTGTGAATGGTATAAACACTGATGCTCATGTTTACATTTCTTCTGGTCATCTCTCTTTAATTATTTGACACAGGATCGAATCTGTTTCTTCCAACATCCCTCATCCAATGTAAGGGAAAAATTGAAACAAAGAGCGAGGCGTCACGGCATTGTTCTCCATTTATTGTTATACTCTATGGAAGAGTTTGTAATGAACTATTTGCGATTCAATTCCACGTTATAGTAACAATCACGTTGGCCAATCTCTGCTTACCGTATGCATGATTACATTTCCAGTATTTTGCAACGCCTGACTTGCCTAGGCGGCTGAAACACAGTAGTAGTTTAGCAGGACGATTCCTGATGCATTGCGTTCCAGGCTTTTTATGTGAATTGGCAACTTTTGGATGAGATACCGGTGAACATCCAACGTAGGCATCGCCAACTCTTGGATTAATGTACTCAGATGAACATCGAGGACAGGGTAACGATTTGTCTTTTAATTAAGCTTGTATAGGGATATGCCGATGAACCCACCAGAAATAGTTTTATGTTGCGAAGTAAACGTATCGAGTATTTGTTACAGGGTAAAAGTAATGCTGTGAAAGAGGAAAAAACTGGCATTGTGACTCTAACTGTGCAGGCAAAGCTCGTTGTTTGTTTTGAAAATGCAGCACAACATTTGATCTGAATCCCATCGATCACTAGATTCAGCGGATAAATTATATGATGACTCCTTCATCGTGATTGCTCACAAATTAAATACCCTATGGGAACTGACAACCATACGTGGTATCTTGACCAGTACGCTCTATCATAAAGATGGCGCTGTACGTGATCGCTGAGCACATTGGCACCGAGAATACGTATGCCAACTGATCAAACATGAACTGACTTGCTCATGGACTATATTGTCTTATTTGGATAGCACTAGATCCTAATCCCATAAAAAAACACGAGATTTGAAATGGCCTCAAATTGATTCATTCTCAGTGATAAAGATTCAAATGATTGAATTTTACAGGTATTCTGAGATGCGCATTTGAGGCGTTGATTCTTAATCGTGGAAGGCCTTCATCTTTTCAAACATTAAATGGCAAACATGAATATAATGTGACTTGAGTTATTGTACTAATCTTTTTTTTATGGCCATAGAAGACCAATACGTCTCCATGTGTAGGGACCTTTGATCTTTTGTTGGGTTGCGTGGGTCTCATCACACACATGACGACTAGACTAGACTAGACTAGAAGTGGACATGGCAATTCGACGAATCGACATATTCATAAGGTGTAATATTCTCCATAGATACCTTGTAGGTGCTATGCATGCACCCTGATACAATTTACAGCTCGTGATATGCATACAATTGTGACTTGTGTTAACATCTCTGTAGATATTTGGATGTGTGTATTAAAATGAATTTTGACGGTTGAGCTCATTCTTTTTATAAATCAACATCTTTTTTTTTAATCGATCAATTATAACAAAAACAATACCTGAATATAAGGAAAAAAAATATGGCAAATGATACGACAGACTAAACTCAACAAGTATATATATATATATATATTGTCACGACGATGCATTTCGTACTACTCTGATGAGCGCGGACTAATGGCTCAGGTTTGTAGGTGGGAGGATGTCAATACTGCAAATTGCAATGCAAGTAGTGTGATTGATAGCAAAAGGGGTGGCAGGACCCTTGAGAATCCGGGCTTCACCTCGATCCCGGGCCGAAACTAGGAGTTCGTAACTGGTGGTGTGGATTTATTCTTCTCTTCTTTTCTGAACAAAATATCTTGCAACAAGTGGGAGCGATGCTGGTGATGGATACTACTTGAACAATGAGGACCAATAATAGCCCTTAATTTATGTCATATATGTATTTGATTGTTCATTTATTTTTCAATAAAAAAATTTAGGAGCCTTCCACATAAAAATATAGGAAAAAAAAGAGTAGACAGTGGCCGGCGACGAGTGAGGAGGACAGTGGATGAGGTGAAGACAAAGCAAGGAAGGAAGGAAACAAACCATC